>OX578133.1:108163715-108331215 GCA_951213105.1 Amaurobius ferox | reverse complement strand
CGAATGACTATTTGTCTCCATTGCGTGATGCCACTTGTGAATTGACCACAAAAAGTGCCGAGGAAAATAGACCAAATTTGTTAGTTTTGTCAGTTTCGTCGTTGACATGTGTTGCTTGGACGTGGTACTTACCGTACCGATGCCCCGTTTTAATTACAAATAATAAAAATAGGGCAGCAACTTATTGTGTCTGTATGTGGTTGAACTGAGAAAATCCATATGAAAAATCAGATTATTTTTGCTAGTGAAGTAATTATTGTACACGTAACAATTGGAGTAAATTGAATTTAATGTGTTTCTTGCAACGTTTGCCTTTTGCGTAAAAGAAGATGCTCATTCATGATCTAATCTAGCATTGGCAACTCACGCGATATCCATGGTATCCACAAATTAATGCAAAGAAAATATATAATATTATGTAATTTTTTTCATTGAATAAAACAACAATATAGTAGGGAAGCGGAAAGCCAAAAAGTATACTATGCCAGACAGCTGCCTTATCGCAGTAGGGAAGTAGTAGCAATCCAATATTAGTTTAGTATTGGCTCCAATATTGGACCAATATGAAAAAGTGGACATTTTGACGGAATTGACCCAATGTTGGTTTAAAGTATTGGGGACAATATTTCCAATGTAACACCAATATTGGCTTAATATTGTAATGAAAATATTAGTCAAAATTGTAGGTCAATGTAGCCCCAATATTTGCCCAATAGTGGGATTACATTAGAATATTTCCAATGTAATGCCAAGATATGCAATAAAATTAAATCTGTCTGTTGATTTTAATTATTATTTTTTCGATTTGAATAATAAATAAATGGATATAAAAATATATTTTAGAAAAGAACGATTTGATTTTTCTTATAGCATTTTTGACTGGATAATATCAATTACGGTCTTCAGGTTTAAACGTTATTATTATTGATATTTTCGGGGATTATTGATTCAGGGATTATTGATATTTTCAAGTTATTATGCAATTGTTTTATTATGACAAAAATTGTTTAAACTCATATATTGTACGTTGTACGAGTAATCTTCTACAAATACACGGGTATATCTTCTAATCTACGAGAATATAAGTAGTACAGGTATATTGGCATATGTTTTGATATATATTGGTATATATTGGAATCAATTACGACCTTCTGGTATAAAGAGTACGGGGATTATTGATATTTTCAATTTATTACGTCATCTCTTTTATTTTGGCAAAGATTTTTCAGACTCATATTGTAATACGGGCAATCTTCTACTAACACAGTGGCATATTTTCTAATCTGCGACAATAAAGTAGTACGGGGTTGCATATATTGATTCAATTCTTTTTTTTTTTTTTTTTTTTTTTTTTTTTTTTTTTTTTTTTGTAAATTTGCTTACAAAAGGGGCCAGGATGTTTTATTCTTCAGATATGCCCGTGAAGATAATTTTGCATAGTGAGAACAGATATTCTTAAACTTCTCTTTAGGAGCAATAAATGTAATATTTTAACAGAATTTGCACATGATTGCGAATTATAAGTTTCTTTATATTATATACTCAGTACGAAGAACGTGTATGCTGCTAGTTTTAAATTAAAAGTACCAGAGACTTTGTCGATTTACGGCTTATTTATTCTCGTGGACATGTAAATGGAACGTTTCCATTATAAAACAAGAAATTTATGAAAGAGCCTTCTTATGGTGCAAGAGGTAGGTGTGTACACTTTATTTTCGACGGAAATATTGTGTATTTTTTTTTTACTTTGCTCAATTATTTTATACAGTCATGCGATTTTTCAGAAAAACCGAAAGTGACATCTCCAAATCCGCACGTAGAAGTTTTTAATGAACCCCCTATCCTCTCCGAAATTCGACGTTGAATCCATATCATTAATCATCAAGGCTCGGTCTATAATTCAATCCTAAGAAAAATATGTTGCCTGAATTAATCTGAACTGACACCAGAATTCATATCAGTCATCACTTAAGCTCTATCTATAGCCGATTCTAAATAAATAAATAAAAAATAGATGTTTCAAAGAAATTTTTTGTAGAAAAGAACCGGAAGTTGAAATCAATAGTGAATCCCTCTAATCCCTCATAAGCTTGATGTCCCCTGAATCCATATCAATTATCATTTAAGCTTTGTCTATAGTCAATCCTGAAATATAGTTTTGCAAGGAAATTTAGATTTTTTAATCGAAAGTATCAAAAGTGGAAATCCTTAGTGAGTCATCCTAGCCCCTCTAGAATTTAATGCTGAATTCATATCAGTTATTATTTAAGCTCTATAGCTAATCCCGAGAGACAGGTGTTTCAATAGAAATTTTTGCAGCGAAAGTGGAAAAGGAACCGGATTGGGAAATTCTTAGTGAGCTACCCTACCTCTTCCCGAATTTGATACTGAATCCATATCATTTAATTTCTAGAATCTCTAGGTTTCTAGAAAAGTAGATGTTTTAAAGAAAATGAAAATTTTTGAACTGAAAACGAAAAAGGAACCTGAAGTAGAAATCCTTAATAACGTTCCTACCGCCTTCGAAATTCAATGCTGAATCCATATCAGTCATTTTTCAAGCTCTATCTATAATAAATCCTGAGAAACATATGCTTCAAAAAAAAATCTTAGTCAACTCATAAATGGCAAATTTTATTGCCACCAATAAATGCAAAAACCCCAACTTATAATAAGTCAATAATTTCTTATATCCTATCTCGAAATCAATAAATGCGGCTTTGAAGAGCTTTAATAAATATTAAATTATTACGCATGTGTATAAAAAAATTCTAAATAAAAAATTCATCAGGTGGTGTTTATCCTATACATAAACCGTTTTAAATTTCAAGTGATCGCACTAGAACTTTTGCGTAATTCGCTTTTAATCGCTCCTGTTACTATGATAAAAAAAAAAGCAATTTCTCGCCTTCTTCTTTTGCTTGGACTCATTCACGATATCTGGAATTCTTTCTTGTCCGAAGTATTTTGAACACGAGGTGACTCCTCGGCTTTCTGTTGTCGCTTCATGCCGATGTCATTTGATTAGAATTGAAAAATAGATGCATTTTAATTAAATAGGCTTATGTAGTTTTTAATAAAAAAACAAAATTATAAAGTACTTGCGTCGCGTAAAAAGAAAATACGAAATACCAATATTGAAGAAAAAAGTCTGTCTGATATACTACTTTCCTACAGAAAAATAAATTTCAATTAAAAATACCAATATTGAAGAAAAAAGACAAAATACCAATATTGAAAATACGAAATACCAATATTGAAGAAAAAAGTGTGTGTCTAATGTACAACTTTCCTACAGAAAAATAAATTTCGATTTTGTGGGGAGGCAAAACAAAATAAAATTTTCTTATTATTCGATCTCGTTAAAAATCAATAGACCTATTTTTGTTACCAATTAAAATTAACTTCTCAAGTTTCATGAAATTCGTTCAATTATTTCGAGAGGATATCGCATTCTCCCGTGGAAAGTATTATTTTTAATGCCGCTGAACATCTCATGACAGTATCTCATGCAATGGTTTAATTTATTTTTGATTAAAAGTGCTTCAAAGCAATCAGTCATTTGATACAAGTAAAAATATTTAATTTTCTTTCTAATGATTTTTCTTACTTTTAGATCAAAAGCGCTCTCAAAATCGACCCATGCTATCGTTCTAAAGTTGTGTTATTCGCTTTTAAATGCGGGGGGAGGCACGTATAAATAGTTATTTTTGCAATACATGTTTACATGATTGTGTTGTTTTATATTTTTTCGATTTTCGAAACAAAAAAGTTTGAAATATTGAAGGCGTTTTCCTGACATGAGCCCCCAATAATAAATTGGTTTCTGATGACGATAGGAAAATTTTGCCTAATTGTATTCAAGTGATATAGCGATGTAAGTGAAAAAATAAATAAAATTTGTAATATCTCAAGATAAGTCGAGATAATTTCAAAATATTGGGGCTTATTACTTAAAAGTATTTACAAAGCATTAATTCACTTGATAATAGTTATTTTATTTTATTTTATTTTATTTATTATCAATTTTTCCGTTTTAGATAGAAAACATTAAATATATTTAGAGCGATACATGTTAGTATCTTATAAATGATAGCAGTCGCTCTTAAATAAAAAACCTCATATTAGATATATATATTTGTAACATTTTTATAACGTTTTCTCAATTTTCAAAAAAAAATTCAAAAAATTGAGGGTCTTCCCTTGGTCAGTTCATTCAGAAAATCAAGAGACCTCTGGCGTTTATTGATTTGAATAATTATACTAAATTGTGCTCGATTTTATCAACTTTCTCGAAAGGCCCACAGACCTACACATAGACAAACAGACAGATATCATTGAAAAAAATGGTTGATTCCTATTCAGGAATACTCAAAATATATAGATCCATCAAAAGTATTATATTTTACAATTAAGTAATTATAACTATTGATAAATATGTTTTAAAAGATTTTAAAATGCAGATTTTAATTTATCAATGAATGTGAAATCAAACAAAATTAATTTATCTATTATGTTTTATTTATTTATTTTTTTAATCAAATGGCCAGGCACTTTTGACCTTCGTCATTCGCCTTTATTACAGCAGCCAGAGTGTGAACCATTTAGCCGTCCATTGACGTTGCCCCGGGCGCACCAGAGGGGGGCGGATCACATTGCGCCCACAACACAAACATCCATGCCTTACGTGGGGCTCGAACCCACAACGTGGCGGTCGAGCGATTGCTACGGAAACGCTTGCCTTTGACCACTCGACAACCACGTCGGCTCTATTATGTTTTATTAAATGCTTAAAAGCATTGTAAGCAGATCTTCATAACAAGAAATTTATTTAGTCGCATTAAAACAAAACTCTATTCAAATAGCTAATCTAATGCTTTGCTCAGGAACAAATATTTAAACATTTATTATAAACTAGCTGCCTTCGGCGACCAACCTGTTCGCTACCCTTAAAAATTCTGACCATGGCAAACTCTCTGGTGCGACCTACCAGAAAGGTGTAAGGTAACTATTTGGACGGCCAGGAAGTGCCACCCAATTTAGACCGGAACCCAGTGGGGGAGGCATCCACAGAGACCGTACCCTCCTTCCCCTACCACCAACCTCTCGGAAGGACTTACGGACCCACATGTTTAACATGATCGTACTCCGCGTGAACACGGCGGCAGTTTTGGCAGTGACGCGAATCGAACCCGGGCCTACCGAGTGCTATTCCCGCGCGCCAACCACTGGGCTACCGCGCCCTCAACCCCGTGGAGTTAACAAAGTTTGGTTTAGTTTAATGACGTGAAAACTAATAATGAAATTTTAAGGCATCTCCATAACTTTCTTTTTATTTATTTTTTTATTTCTTCAATGTTTAAGATTTTCATTGTGGTCCCAACCACCACCCGATGTAAACAATACATCGCCACAATTCAATCCAGCATAGTGAGCCAAAAACCTTATAAAAAGCAAACACTTTAAAATATAGACCGTACCCTCCTTCCCCTACCACCAACCTCTCAGAAAGACTTACGGACCCACATGTTTAAAGTGATCGTACTCCGCGTGAACACGGCGGCAGTTTTGGCAGTGACGCGAATCAAACCCGGGCCTACCGAGTGCAATTCCCGCGCGCTAACCACTGGGCTACCGCGCCTGCAACCCCGTGGAGTTAACAAAGTTTGGTTTAGTTTAATGACGTTAAATGACCATATGCTAAGCTCTTAATTCCATCATTTAAAATATAACGTCTAACCCGATGCACAATCTCCATAACTTTCAATTCCTTAAGGGGAGAAAAGCCCCTCGAAAACTACAATTCGACGACAGCCGGGGCATTTTAAACATATATGTAATTGCTATATATATACATTTATATATACATACATATATATATGTATATATATGAATTACTTGTTTAGTAAGAATTTTCATCTTTGCTTCATGTTCATATTCTGAATTGCTTATACGGGATGTTCATATTCTGAATTGCTTGTCCGGTCTCCTGCTCTGACTCACTGGACGAATCTGGGAGTATTACTGTGAACGTTCGTACTGCATCCCTGGTTGTATTTCGAATATATATATATACGAAATATATAACATACATGTCCTGCTAAACCCGCCATCGTGTTGCCGTACCACGTGTAGGAAGGAAAGTGAGATTTAATTTAATTTAATGTAAAAAGTAAAACGAGGTTGAATTTATGCTAAGTAATTAATGCTAAGTACTTCTATATATGTAAATATAGTAGTTAAAAATTATTTTAGATAACTTGTCCCCTCTAAGACTATCTATTGATTGTTCTATTTGTCTCCCCTTATCCCCGTCCCCCATTTCCGAGCCAAAAACACTGAAAACAAAAGAGACCAATCATGCATAAAGCATTGATTATGAAACACTTTCCAACTGCAATGCAATTTTATTTAAACATCTCTAAAATGCGTTACATTCAGCGGTAATATTTTTAAAATTATCACAATACTGCATTAATTTATTATATTTGAAAACTAAAAACTTCATCGAAAAGAATGAACTTTATTCAAATGACTTCATTGAAATATAAATCGCCTGGCTCTCTATGTAAAAGCTGTAAATATTTCATTCATACACTGTTATTCCATTCCTTTCATTCATCACAATACAACAATAATTTATTTTATTTAAAAACTTAAAACCATGGAGGTAAAAGTAATTTAACTATATGCTTAAAACTTCATAGAAAAGGTGTGCTATAAAATCGTCTGCTCTCTATGTAAAATCAATGAATGTTTCATTCATATCAGCTATATTGCAGATTCCAGAGCTAAATAATTTTGTGTTAAAAAAATTCAGCAATTCTTATACAACTCATCCTACATCTTTATGTGTTTACATTCTCCATAAGTAAAAATTAGGCTACTTTGTAGATGATCATTTAAACTAAAATATATTGTAATTGCATTGTTTCAGAATGTAGATGCACAGAAATTAAGCAAACATAAAGCGATTTTAGGACACATACAACACTAAATATAAATTAAAAAGAACTTTAAAAATCACGATTTTGACACATGATGGATGGCCCGGCCGTCCAACTAGTTACTCTAAGTCCTCTGGACGAGTCGGACGGTCTGGGTCTTCAACATGATGGATGGCATTGATCATTTAAACTCAAATATATTGTAATTACGTTGTTTCAGATTATAGATACACAGAAATTAAGCAAAAATAAAGCGGTTGTAGGACGGATACAACACTAAATATAAATTAAAAAAAACTTTAAAAATCACGATTTTGACTCAAGATACGATGCCATATTTTATTTTGAAGCGGGTCACGTGATTTCTTCATATAATATAGGTGCAGTTATTATTTTAATTTTTATTAAAAAAAACTACCGAATATATTTTGCTGAAATTTTTTTCATATTTTTTATGGGATAATTTGAATTTGATTTCCTAAAACTTTCGAAGCGATTTGTGAATTTTAAATTCGCTTAAAGAATGTCAGACCGTCTGAACAACATACTAACATTTCATTTTGATAAAGTCATTTTTACGGCAGTTATCGTGCGAACGGACAGACAGACAGAATGAACCAAATCATAAACACTTTAAAAGTGTTAAAGAACACTGGATACCAATAGTTAAAGGGCTAGAGAAGATCTTAAATTAGTATCTCTTGTATAAACAAAAAGTGTGATAGATATATATTTGTAATTTAATGAGACCATTACTTATTCAGACTGTGCTCATTCAGATTTAATACGAGCGTACACATAATTTACTGTCTTCAAAAATTATTTCTTATACATATAAAAATATTTCTCTCTACGACTTTAAAGATCACCCAACTTCCCTAAGGAATCTATCGATCAACGTTTTTCGACGCTTCCAAATTGTGGTGTATATTTATACTCCACAATCATCAAGTAAACTAAATAAATATTATTATATTTTTTTTTACCTAAGAATGTTCTTGGCCCAGATTCACATTTTTTCGAACAAAATATATTCATCGGACAAATTTTCCTTCTGGCGTACTCAGAAGTAAATTCCTGTAAATGTAGGTGCAGATAATCCATCCATTTTATTTTTAACCATACATTGAGTTTCTTGTTAACAATGCACTTGATGAACATTAATAATAAAGTATATCTGGAGATTAAGTTTCCACTTAGCTTTCTCATTTATTCATATTCTATAGTGTTCTACTTGTACCAGAATTGTTATTAAAGTGGAATATATATTACTTGTTTCAGATTTGGCATCGAAGTTACTTTTAAAATATTTCGCATAACCTCTTTTAAAAGTTTATTTTTTCATGTTAGCAGCATCCTTGTGATACCTATGGGTGCATTTAACTTACCTATGTTAATGAAAACTATTTTTTATACTATTAGCATCTTTATTTCAATTAGCGTAGTTCAAATTATCAATCCTCCTCTAATACTGTATACCAATAAACAGTGGCGCGCAACCATTTTGTTGGTGCGACCCCACTGAAATATTGTTTTATTAGGAAGACTTCAAGCTACCATGCAAATAAAATAAGGGGTCAAAAGTATAATTAGATATACAATTATAAAAAGGCATTTATTTTACATTTTCCAATATTATAGTTATATTTAGCAATTAAAAAAGTCATTTTTTTTTTCATCTAGCAAAAAGTGGTATGTAGGATATTTTTAACACACTAATTATAAAAAGATTACACAAAATATTTGACAGTTCTTATGTGAAATTTGAGCTTAAATCTTTATATCGAAACAAAATAATAATATTAATGACTATAATAATAATAATAAACATTTCTGATGATAATAATAATAATAAAAAATTCAGAGGCCCCTTAATGGATCCTCTCCACCCGAAATGGGATCGCGAACAAGGAGATTCGCGCCACTGTTGTATACTACCATCAGTTTTTCTGAAATTATCAATGTTTTCCATAGAAAATACTGCTGTGACAATATAAAATTCGAAAAATTCGAGTTCTAATCATTGAAATAGGGAAATTCTATTTAGTTTTAGTTTTTCACATAATGCATCACATCTACACATAAAATGTTGCAGCTTTGCATGCTTTCTTGAGTTATCGTATCCACACCACATACACACATTCAAACAGACTGATGGAATTCTTTGCAAAAGTGCCACCATATAAATAAAATGGAGTCTACTTATCCGTCAAAATATTCATTTCAAAGATTTTTGGGAAACAATATTTTCTCCACACAATAGTATGAGAAAGCAACTGCGAAAGAACATACAGGAATATATTTTTTAACACTTTACAACAAAGTTGAAAAGTGTTTATGACTTTGTTCATTCTGTCTGTCTATCTGTCCGTTAGCACGATAATTGCCGTAAAAATGACTTAATCAAAATTAAATTTTAGTATGTTGTTCAGACGGTCTGTAGGACCTATGGGAATATAAATGAATAATATCACCCAATTAGTTTTGGATTGAACCCGGGTTGAAAAAATCCCTATGGGACCTAATTTTTCAAACATTTTCTAAGCGGATTTAAAATTCACAAATTGCTTCGAAAATTTTAGGTAATATTCAAATTGTTCCATAAAATATATAAAAAAAAATTCAGCGAAATATATTCAGTAGTTTTTTAAATAAAAATTAAAATAATAATTACACCTCTTATATGAAACGATCACGTGACCATGATATGAAAAGATCACATGACCCACTTTGTATCCGTCCTAAAACGACTTTATTTTTGCTTAAATTCTGTGCATCTACATACTGAAACAACGCAAATACAATATATTTGTGTTTAAATGATTATCCAAATTTGATTATTTCTACAACGAAGCCTATTTTTCACTTATGTAAAATGTAAACAGCAAAATATGTAGAATGAGTTGTATTAGAATTGCTGTATTTCTTTAACACAAAATAATTTAGTCCATGGAGTCTGCATGGCTGATATGAATGAAATATTAATTGATTTTATAAAGAGAAGGATGATTTTTTTCTAAGAAGTTTTAATCATAGAGTTTAATTGCTTGTAGCTCCATGGTCTTAATTTTTAAATAAAATAAATTATTATAGTATTGTGATGAATGAAATGAATGAAAGTTATGAATGAAATGCTGTTTTTATAGAGAGATCTAGGCGTGTTATTTTTTCTATGACGTCATTTGAATTAATTTCAGTTGATTTCTATGAAGTTTTCAAATATAATAAATTATCGTAGTATTATGATAGTTTTAAAAATATTACCGTGGAATGTATCGCATTTTAGAGATATTTAAACCAGGCAATTTATATTTCAATGCCGTCATTTGAATGAAGTTCATTTTTTTCAATGAAGGTTTAAGTTTTCAAATATAATAAATTAATGTAGTATTGTGATAAGTTTTAAAATATTACCGAGGAATGTATTGCATTTCAGACTTTTTTAACTAAAATTGCATTGAAGTTGGAAAGTGTTTCATAATCAATGCTTTAAGCATGATTGATCTTTCTTGTTATTTTCTGTTTGTGTTTCTGCACGAATTGTAAGTCTCATTTTGAATTTTGTATATAATTTTACTTAATGTACTACGTTTGAACTCATTACTTCCATTTTATTTCATGCTGAAATGTGTGAAATGTATACTATTTTAACTGTACTTTGTGCTTCAAAACTGTGCTTCAACACTGTGAAAACTTTAAAATGATTTCCAATCATTTACTACGTATTATACTATGGCCACCATAGTATAATATGTAAATTTTAATTTAAATAACAACTCACAATTTTTTTTAAACATATATGAAAAATATTCGTAAATAAATAACAATTTGTAAACAAACAATTGCATCCTGATTGATCAACAGACAAATAATAAACATTTAACATTGACCACGAAACCACGTTCCTCACTTGTCATCGACTTCAGTATTAGCCTTCAAAAACGTGTTACTGGCACTTTTGCTTTTTTGCTTTCGTCCTACATTACTCCATTGGCACCAATACATCATCTGCTTTGTTTTAAATGAGGCAAGTTCAGTAGAGCAGTTCTTCCTATATGCGAAGTGATTTGAATTCTTCCCCCAGGCTACTTCTGCAATCAGTAGAGCAATCTTCGTTTTACTTTTCTTCATTTAGCTATAGTTAGTTTATTTTTTGAAGTGACTGGCCAAGCGTTCTCGTCGTTTGTGCCTCATTGGTTTGTTGCCCTACATCGATTTAAATCTGAAGTGATAGTCTTGCTCGTGTTAGGCGTGGTTTTTGTTTTTTTACTTGTGTATACAACTTTTTGATACTCAGTCTGTCTAGTTTGTCTTTATTGTTGCATGATGATGTTTAGAGGAAACATTTGATTTATTATTCTTTATATTTGCATTTTATGCACAAAATTGATGTGTCCAACAGACTTTCGCTAAGATATGTGTATATATATATATATATATATATATATATATATATATGTGTGTGTGTGTGTGTGTGTGTAATTACTATCTATATAGCAGCTATTATCATACTTATTTTTTATAATATTTTTTTTACTTTTGAACACAAATGTTCGAAAAATGGCAGGCATTTCCCTAGTCCAAGCTCTCCGAATATCAATTAGCCTCTGGTGTTTATTTATTGAAATAACCGTGCAAAATTTCATTTGCTTTCTTCAATTTATTGGAAAAACATCCTGTTCGCATACAGACAGACACACAAATATCATTGAAAATGTAGTTAATTCAGGGATTCCCAAAACGTATATATTCATCAGAATTAAATTTTTAGCCTCATCACAATAATTTTCCTTGACATATAATATGTACTGTAGGAAAAGTAATTACAAATCCTCAAAAGTGATGTAAAGATTATTATGAACAAAAGTAAAAACAAACTTCTTTAAAGTCCACTGATTCGTGAGTGCACTGGGTAACGATCCATGCATTTACAGCAGACTGAGTATTACCAAACAAAAATTTCGAAAAATGTGTAATAAAGTTTATGACTTGTATCTAACGGACTGGAAAATTTATGCAATATAGAGAGTGGAATTTATGTACAATTTCTAGCCTCTCGATCTTGTTTCTGCGGAAAAACTTCGGATCGAAGTATCAATAGGGAAGATGGGAGAGATGAAATTTTTAGGCGAAGGAAAAGGACATTGTTCATCAACATTCTTGATATGTGCGGAAACCAAACCCATTCAACCTGAGATGGATTGTGATGTTTATAATTGTGATAATCTATTTAATATCTTAAAATGTGTTGCAAGTTTCCAAAACTGGGCTGTCTTACCTCCGCACCTAAGAAAGTGCTTAACAACTATTATCTACTACCTAACAACTGTAGAACATAGCCTATTTATAAAGTAATACTTAATAGCTTAAATTTTTTCCTGTAAGAGGGTACAGCATATCAGTTGCCATATTGGCTTGGCATTATTTATACGAATTTGCAGGTGACATGGTAGTCTAAAATTACACCTAAGAATTTTTGTTTATTTTTCTGCATGAAGGGTATGATTCTTTATATAAAGGGGTGGAGAGAGTTTTCTATTGTAAGAGAAGCCCATCTAGGGGCATTTATTGGGGGTTTAGCTTAACACGCTACTTGTAGAGTCAGGTGAGGTGTATGCCTAAGTGATCTTGTAACTGTTTGTGCATTACTGAGAACTAAGTATTTTTCGCTAGTATCGCACTGTCCTCTGAATAGAGTAATCCGTGTTCGGTGCTCAGGTGGTGTCATTTAAGTATATGTTAAAAAGTTCGGGGCCATATATGGATACTTGTAGTACACTATTTTTTATGAGTTTGTGTGTCGAAAGTTTATCTTTAACTCTAACTTGGAAATGTGTGTCATTTAGATATACGAGATTAAAAGTTTGACAATTTTATCAGGGACTTTAAGTGTAATCAATTTGAAAATCAAACCAGGATGCCAAATTTTATCAAAAGCGTTTTGGATATCAGAAAAAATCGCAGCTGTGGGTGTTTTCTCTTGGTATCCAGAAGATATGCACTCAACCACCCTCAGTAGCTATTGTGTGGCAGCGTGCTTTGGCCTAAATCCAAATCGTCTAGAAATTATAATGCCGTTTTCACTTAGGTATAATTTAATTGATAAAGTTTAATTATCTCAGTAATTTTACTGAATGTGGGTAGCACGCTTGTTGGCATATAATTGACTGGTATAGTAATATAGTAATATCCTCACCTGCCTTGTGGACGAGAATGGAGAATTAATTTAATTTTAGAATCTGGTTTATTAGAAAGGTAATATTAAATATTATATTTGGGTATGAATTTTTAACAGTGGCATTCCTATTATTGTCATAGCCAGGGCTTTTACGATTTTTAAGGTTTTAATACAATCCAAAACTTTCGTGTGATTGGATGTAATTTCAGTAGTAGTTGGGAAATTTCTAAAAGAGTTTAAAGTTTCGCTAACTCTTTTAAGGGTCTCCTGACACAGTATATCATGGTTTGGTTCAGACTGACTTTCGTAGTGCTTTGCTAGTGCCTCAGCTTTATGCTCATTTGAATAAGTTAGGCCAGCGTCATCCTTAAGTAGGGGTAGATTTGCTTACGGTTTTCAAAGGTTTTAGTGAATTCCCATAACGATTAGTCATCGAGCGCAAGGGATTTAATAAATTCTCTGTACTTTTCCTACTTTCTTCGACATTTCTTTACCTAATTTTTCTCGTTAGCCTGTTAAACTCTCTTTTCAAGTTCGGGTTTCTGTTATCTTGCCATGTTTTCTTACGCTGCTTCTCTCTTTAATTTTCTGTCTAACATAGAAGGAAAGTGGAGGGTATTTAGTAGACTTGCGATGTGTTGCTGTTTGGATTTCTGTTGTAAGTGTGTGTGTTACAGCGTCAATATCTACCGTGCACACTAAAGTCATGTTAACTAGATGAGGTTCATCCAGAGATCTTTTGAATAAATTCCAGTTCAAACACGCCCTTACTGAACTATTTTTACTACTCTACTAATATATTTATTTCGAGATGAGTACCTCCTATATTTTCTTAAACCACTCGCATATTTTGGTATTATATTTTCCTGTCCTTTCCTTTCTGGTTTCCCCAAAATGCCTTCCAAATGGTCAATATTCTTCGAAGATCATAATTCTTCCCCGTTTGAAACGGACGAGCCGGGGCAGAACCCCACACCCTAACTTAACCAATTTTATAAGAAAATCTTTATTAAAATAACATAAAGTTGGTATATTTTCTATAGGGGCGCGACTATACAATTTTTTTATTTGACTCTTGCCTCATTTTCATAGTGCTACTATATGTTAATTTGAAAGAGGGTTTACACCATCTGGAAAGCTTTAGCTAAAAGGCAATTGTGCGCCTTTGAACATTTTCTGGTATTTCCTGGGATCTTGCTAAAATCTGGAATAGAAGTGTAGGACGCCATTATAATATACAAGACCTTGGAGCTTAGCCATACAAACATAACTATTTATTTCTCGCAATCCCCCACACTCATTCCCTTCTAGTTTTGCCTGGAGTTGGTAGGATAATACCTGCGTATTAAACACTTTTTACATTGACCAACCACGTGGCGATATGGGAAATTTTATTTTAATAGTTTGTCGCATTGGGGATCCGAAATCCCCCTTTCTGAAGCTGGACATGCAGACTTGTCTGCAATGAGTCTCAGGGGTTTATTAGTAAACCAGATTGCTGTTTGGGAGAAGTAATAGAATGTCAAGGGGCAATTTTAACTACTGGGATCTTCAATTTAACGAGCATCATTCATATACATATGGCACGAAGATACTTTGCGCATACTCTTTTTAATAAAATTTCCTTCAAAAAATGTTAGATACTCAGCCCATTCTATGGAGAAATCCATCAACGTAGCTTATTAGATGATAGATTTTAGTGTTGTTGTTGTTGTTGAGACCCAGACCGTCCGACCTACCAGAAAGGTGTAAGGTAACTGTTTGGACGGCCGGGAAGTGCCACCCAATTTAGACCGGAAGCCTGTGGGGGAGGCATCCACAGGGACCGTACCCTCCTTCCCCTACCACCAACCACTCGGAAGGACTTACGGACCCATATGTTTAACGTGATCGTACTCCGCATGAACACGGCGGCAGTTGTGGCAGCGTGCAAATCCAGCGCGCAAACCACCGAGCTACCGCACCCGAAATGTGTCAACAGCACGCGGTGTTCCCAGGTGGTCACCCATCCAAGTACTAATCGTGCCCGATGCTGCTTGACTTCGGTGATCTAACGAGAACCGGTGTTTTCAGCACGGTAGGGCCATTGGCAGATTTCAGTGTTGGTGAAAGGGGTCTATAGTAGGGGCAGTCAGCATTAAATTGCAAACATGCGTGTTGCACTAATAAAAGCAGGGGCTTAGGTGAGAGGAGGGTTGGGGGTCATAACCCCCATAGTCTGAACTACTGCTAAGGGTCCATATTGGAAAACGAAATCGTTTAATATTGTAACTTTCTCATTCGATCATCAATCCACACTTCCCCTCTTCTTTTGGTCGTCAATTCCCTCTTTCATTCGAGATCCAAGAATATGTATACAAAACAGGGGTTGCGCTGTTAATAGCATTTTTCGCAATTTGCGTGGGAGAGGGGGGGATCATTTTAACAACTGTTAATACGATTTGTCAAAAATCTGTACGTTTATCATTTATTTATGTAAAAAATTGTGAAAAGAATAATAAAATAACATCATCTATACATTACTCTTATTTCCAAAACAAGTTTGTTTTTCTTGCAGCCATTGAGAAGTAGGTTTTGTCTGAACAATAGGTAAACTCAATAATAAAAGAAAGAAGAACAACACTAGGGTTCTATTAAGCAACTTTTCTTGGAACTTTTAGATTGTTGGTGGCAAAAATAAGCATACTATTGTTTTGTGGAAAAATTTTGTCTTAAAACACCACATTTCTCAGGATCTATTATGGATAAAGTTTATAGATGATGACTGATATGGATTCATCATTAAATTCTGGAAGGGGTAGCGTGGTTACTAAAAATCTCCTTCCGATTCATTTTGCATTTCCCGTTCAAAAATTATAATTTTACTTGAAACATCGATTTTTTGATTGGCTATAGATAAAGCTTAGATGATAACATCAGCATGGAAGAGTAGGGTGATTCGCATGTAATTTTTGTTTACTTCTAGTTTCTTCTACACTTCCTGTTTAAAAAAATTTTTCCTTAAAACATCCACTTATCAGGATTGATTATAGATAGAGCTGACTAAAATGGATCCAAACTGAAATTCCAGATTGGATTAAGGGAATCACTAAAGATTTCAACTTCCGGTTCTTGCTATGTCACACCAATTCAAAAATTTATATTATCCTTCAAACATCCATTTATCGAAATTTTCTGTAGATATTACATCGATAAATGACTGATATGGATTCGGCATCAAATTCTGGGGGCATTGGGGATTCGCTAAGGAATTTTCCGGTTCTTTCTCCATTTCCAGTCAAAAATGCTTTCTTGAAATGTCTATTTCTCAAGATTGAATATACAGCTTAGATGATGACTAATATGAATTTCACTTTATTGCGAAGGAAGTCGAGCTGGATCACTAAAGATTTTCACTTCCGGCTTTTTTTCATTTCTGATTCACAAAATTTCCTTAAAACACCTATTTCTCAAGTATGGCTATATATAGCGCTTTGAAGGTAACTGATATGGATTTAGCATCGAATTTGAGAGGTGGTGGGATTGAGGTTCACTATGGATTACCATTTCCGGTTCTGGGGATGGTTTTTCCGTAAAATCGTATGACTGTACAAAATAAGTATGCAAAAGAGAATACAAATGCTTAAAAGTTGCGTCAAAAATAAATATATATATATATATATATAGTAGTGCATATCTTATGCCACCATATGAAGGCTCATATATATATATATATATATATATATATATATATATATATATATATATATATATATGTGTGTGTGTGTGTGTAATATAGGCTACAATAATCCAGGGAAGAGACATTTCACGTTATCAGAATCTTCTTTATTATATGACACTGGAACAGATATAGTTACGTACGTGGAAGGATAGTTGGAGTTCGACGCATGGGGCATAGCATTTCGGATTTTACGGAGACTTTGAAGATTTCTCACTCGATAGGGTCAATAGTGCATCGAGAGTACCTCATGGAAGGCATTACCTCCCACAAGGGACAGCGCAGCAGGCGACCACGTCTGCTGAATGATCGAGATCATCGACGTCTGAGCAGAAGCGTCAATGCTAACAGATGAACGACACTGCGTCAACTGACTACCCCATTCAATAAGGAACGCACTAGAAGCATATCTGTGAGGTCTGTGCAGCGGAATGGCGTTAATGGGAAATGGCAGCAAAAGACCGACTGACTCGAGTGCCTTTACTCACAGCACATCATCGGTTTCAGCGCATCAGCTAGGCTCGCTAACACATGCAATGGACCCTAGATGGCTAGAAGAAGGTTGCGTGGTCCGATGAATCACGTTTCCAGTTGGTACGAGCTGGTCGCGTTCGGATGTGGCCCAAACCCCATGAGGCTATGTGTCCAACTTGTCAACAAGGCACAGTGCAAGCTGGTGGTGGTTCCATAATGGTGTGGGGAATGTTTACATGGATTGGGTCCTCTGATCAAATTGAACCGGTCATTGACATGAAATCGTTATGTTTGCTTGGTGACCATTTGCAGCCGTTTATGGACTTCACGTCCACGTGTCCTAATAAAGATGGGATTTTCCAGGATGATAATGTTCCGTGTCACCGGGCCAACATTGTTCGTGAATGGTTTGAGAAGCATTCTGAACAATTCCAGCACATGATTTGGTCATCTAGATCGCCAGACATGAACCCCTTGAAGCATATCTGGATATATATCATCGAAAGAGTCATTCTTTCCCAAATTCTAGCACCTACCACAACCACGCAATTATGGACAGCTATCGAGACAGCATGGCTGAACACTTCTCCTGAAGACTTCCGCCGACTAGTGGAGGCCATGCCACGTCGAGTTGCTGCACTTCGACGAGCAAAAGGAGGCCCAACACGATATTAGATAGGTATCCCATGACTTTTGGCACTTGAGTATATATATATATATATATATATATATATATATATATATATATATATATATATATATATATATATATCATGCTCATAGATCTCTGCAAGGCTAATTAAGCTTTCGCTTAGTTTCGAGTTTAGAATATCGGGTTGATAATTTTTGTAACCTCTTGACGGAAGTGCTAGGTTGTTGGATTTGAAGCGAACATAATAGCAATAATTTCCTTGCAATCCCCAAGTAAGCTAATTAATAGTCGTTAAACCTATCTATTGTGGTGGGAAGGGCATAATTCCATTGCAGTTCCCAAGTAAGCTAATTAATAGTCGTTAAACCTGCCTATTGAGGTGGGAAGGGGAGTACGTTCGCAAAGTTTGACATCACATTTACGACTGACGCCATCTGCTCAGCCGACGTCATATTTAAAAGAGATTAAGCTTAGATTGAACTATGTTGTAATAGCGAAATTTGTAGTCCTAGAACTTGCATGTGGTGGGCGTTTCCCAGGCTGAAAAACATGTTCCCAGTGCAGCGACCAGCATCCGTAAACAAATTTTGCACTTATTTGCACTCTTCACCATGGAATGGCCGATAACTGCATTAGCAGCAAAAAAACTTGCCATGTGGTGACCTCTGTGGTGAGCGAATAAACTCGTGCAGTCTGAACTCAATCTTCTTTAAATACAAAACCGTGTGTGTGGTATGATTGACTTCGTCGGTCACCACAATTTTTCGCAAAATTGCGGAACATAGTAAGATTCCTTTCATTTATTGGCTATTCTGTGCTGATGGATAATAAGAAAAGATAAATATGTCCATAGATGCAGATGGTCGTTGAACCGGAAGTGCCAGTCTAATCTAATTAAATTCTGGCAAATAAACTGCTAATGATGATAAATGAATTAGAACAACATACTATAGTTGTGTTTGTTGGAGACTTTGGACGCGTTTGAATGAATTCAGGACTATGGGGTTCAGTGCCTTACACCATTGCACTACACTAAAGCTTTAAATGCAATTGATAGCGCTACACTGTCTCGCTTCCGCATCACGAACTAGGAAATAAATTAAACGGTTTAAATTATTTTCTATTTCTTGACATTCTTCAGGAACACAAAATCAGTCAGTTTCGCAAAGACCCGACAGAGGTTGGGCACAGCTACACTGCATTGTCCTTGCCGTAGCTGCTTACACCACCTGCTAAAAGCCAATTGAAAAACAAAAACAAAAATGGAAGTGGGAAAATGACTCAGCGCCAAACTAACTTAGCTCGCGACGCACACCAAAGTTAAACGACCGTACTCTAGTAACGAATCTGTTGCTATGACAATATTCGCGGTGGGATTGACCTAGTTTTTCTTTTCAAGGTCACTGTGGCCTCCCTCCTCTTAATTTGAGACTTACTTTCTTTGTGAACTTGGAACGAACCAAAATTAACCTCCACGTAACCATTACCAATATTACTTTCTATTTTTATTTATGCTGTTGAGGAGCATTTGACCTTAGATTTTTATGTCGTTGAACGAAGGCTGCAGAAGATACGAGCTTGAATATTTACATGTGTGTTGAACTGAGTTTAAAGTGGTTGTTGTGGTGCAATGATCAAATGATGCTATGTGCTTTGCTTCCGCATGTAAGTTGAATGATTTCCTTATTAATATTTTATTATTAATATGAGAATTTCATAAATTTTATCTCACAAATTAGAGCTTAGTGAGGATGGCAAATCTTTTCAAGGTTACTGATCCCTCCCTCTTCTTAATTTCTTTTGTAAACTTGAAACAAACTGAAATGCAACAAACTTAAAACATACTAAAATGAAATTCTAAAACGTGAAACAAACAAAAATTAAATGCTAAAATTTGAAACAAACTAAAATGTAGTTAAATATAGACTGGAGATACGAGCTTCAATATTTACATGTGTGTTGAAATAAGTTAAAAGTGATTATTGGAGTGCAGTGTAGGTGGAAATTATGTTGTGTACCGTACTTCCATGTGCACAGGTACAAATTTATTTCACGAATTAGGGTTTTAGTGGGGGGATAGCATACCTTCCAAGAGAGGTCACTGATCTCTCCCTCCTTGTAATTCGCAACTTATTATCTTTATGTACTTCAATCGAACTAAAATTTACCCCCATGTAACTAACAATTGCCAATGTTACTTTCTGTCTTTATTTATTGTGATGAGAGACATTTAATTTTTGTCGTTGATAGTAAGCTGGAGATATAAGCTTGAGAATTTATAATGTTCTGATCTAATTTGAAAATGTTTGTTAGGGTACATGGATTAGGGTTCAGTGGGGCTGGCGTATTGTTTTAAAGTCACTAGTCCCTCATTCCTCTAAATTTGAATTTTACTTTTTTCTTCTAATTTAAATTAACCTCCACGCAACCATTTCCAATATTATTTTCAAGTAAGGAATTGTTCGACGTGAACCTGCCCTGGAAATTGGTAATTTTGCTTCATACTCACCGCAAATGTTTGACTTCATGGCAAAGAGCTTTATCGCATGCTCCTGTTACTGTATACGTGTGTTTGTGTTGTTAAGAAGAAATGTCTTTAGACTTTTATGATATTAATTGTAGGTTGAAAGTTTTAAATTGGCATAGACGAGAGATGTGAAGGGGAGATGGAAGAGGGTTGACCAGTTTTAAACCAGTAACTAGAATATGTTAAGAAATGGAATTAACTAGTCCCATCCGCTAGTTAATGCATACAGAAATGGCAATCATGTTGAATTCATGCAGTGGAGGAAGGTCAAGTTTATTTAAAAAGTAAGCACTATTTAGTGTCAAAAAGTCATCTTGTGTGGCATCACGGACTTGGATCCTTGCTTAGAAAATTCATTCCCTCCCAAAATAGTATAAAATTGTACAAAATGGACGATTTCTTTTACAGATCATGTTACTTCTTTTTGTATGCATTTCGCTGTATATTTCAATGGCCTGACCCGTGTTTTAGTCTTCCTCTTAGTAACGTGAAATTATTATAATTCAAACGATATATGTCATCTCTTTCCACCCGTGCCTAAAATTCTATGCGGGTGTTAAATTTAATCGACGATCGTATCTTGTTCTTATCTAAACGTTATGTAGCATTTTTGTGTCTGTTTCACGTGCACAAATAATTTTTCTCTCCTCTTATTGATACGAATACGGCCCTGATACGAATGAAAATGACCTAAAACTGAAACATAAATAAACGCTCTGTCGAAAACATTCAGTCTCTAGAAAAAGAGGTCAAAATTTCTCTTATTATGTTCATCCTAGCTAGCCGTTTGAGAGCAAATAGCCTTTTTCTCAAGGTTGTTGCGATTCAAACGTAATGCTTTGTTTATTGAAATTACTTGTTATAGAATGGCGTGCCTTTAAGCAAAGGCCAGGGTCAATTTGACCTTAGTTGTAATGCTCTTCCTTCTTTTTCCGGTTTTTGTGGTCTTGAAAGTATGATTTCTTTGGGTTTTATCACTGTTGCTAGAGTATTTTACCCAATCCTTTTGCTTTTCTTACTTAAGGAGAAAAGCGTTCTCATCTTGAATGACTAATGCTTATTTTTATTTTATTTTTTTTATTGTTAGTTTTCACAAATTAGGTCTTAACAATTTATGCATTTGTATGCATTTTAGAATTACACTACAATGTCGATTATTATTTAGACGAAATGGAATTTATTATACACCGAAATCAGAATATTGTGATTTTTAAAAAAAGAATTAAGTAAAAAAATTATAGAATTGGTGCTACGCTTTGATTTATAAATATAAAAAGATAAATTAAAAATATATTTAAGCTATTCTTTCGTTCGAATAATATATAACTTCGAATGAGGTATTTGGAGACAACAGGTGAAAAATAAGAGAAATAGCAGAAATTTATTGTTTTCATGAGAATTTTTATCCTGTCAGAGAAAATATATAATATTAAATGGTTCCAGCCAGCGATTCTGATAATTACCCTATCATTGTTTTGAATAATTGTGTGATTCTTTCACAGCCCGGATAATCAGTTTAAAGACAGTCACTTGTTTCAAGATCAAGAAATCCTAGGTTTGAGTCCTGTACTAGGCAAAACGTTTTTCTATGTTGTTAATTCCCTGGAAGTATTTATATGATGAAAAAACATAACGTAGTTGTCCTCAATTACTGGAACAAACATCAATGATTGAGTCTGAATGGAAGACTGGATCTCAAACTAGAAAAAAATAGAATGTGATGGTATCTAACAGTCTGATTAGCTCGCTTGGCACTAATTTCAAGACCAAGAGGTTCCAGGTTTGAATCCTTCTCCTAGGCAGACTTTTTATTTCAGTTTATACGAGACTATATTATAATATATCATTCGTACTGGGAAGTTGGATCATAATAGAGCCAGAGAAACCGAATTGGAGGAAGTATAAGATCGGGTTCTATCTTTTTCTGCTAAAGAGAGCGAAAATTTCAATCTGAGTTTAAACATCCCCATCTCAATATTTTATTGAGAGGCTGATATTTCCACCCGGATTCAAATTTTCGATCTCCGTTGCAAGAGGGGATTAAACGTGATCTTTTTTCCCCCTATGTATCATCCGCCGATCTGGTTAATTAGGCTCAATCAGGATTCAACGATCCAACTTACCAGTGTGAACGAGCTATTTGTCACATTTCCCCCAGTTTGCATCAACAAAATAAGAAATACATAGACATAAAACCCGCATATAAGGGGTGTTCCCCAAACTCGGAAGACACTTCCTTGCAGATACCAGTATCCATGGACCGGTTTCGCGCTTATTATACGCTCGTCAGCATGGAATAACCGATATCTGCAATGACAGTAAGAAAATTGCTATAAGCCACAATTTTGGGGAACTTCTATGAGAACTGACAATTTCAGTCTTTCCACGGGGCCGGCATAAAATTAATTTATGGATACTGCTCCATGGATACTGGTATCTGCTATGGGAGTGTTTTCCGAAAACATAAAATGTCTATGCTATCAAAGAGCATGTTTATTAAAGCAACGTAGAAAACCGTGCCCCTTCCAAGACCTTTTATGATTATAGGTAGAGTAGGCAAGTACTGGGGGCACCAGCACTTGCCTAATTATTGTACATTAAATTGACAAAACTTACTTAGTGTTATATTTTGGTTTATTGTTCGTGTTATTTTTTTTTTAATTATTTTGACACATTCAGTACGACTGCGCAATTCAGGGAATTCTCGTGTAATCGTGCACAAGTATCCTTTTTTATCCATATCCATTCTCTAAATATTAATCATTAAATTGACTAAACTAGCTTATTTTCACATTTTAGTTAATTATAGGTTAATTATTTAATTAGTTTTACATAAATAGTGCGATTGCAAAATTCAACTTGCCCAAAGGAATTTAACAGTTTATCTAGAAGAATTTAATATTATCTGGTTATGAAGGCAATATTATTTATTCCTCATAATAATGCTATGCCATAATGTATATTCTGTATTGTTGTTAAAAAAATATGTGGTCAATTTTAGGCAAAATTTGAGTGCAGACACATTACAATTTTTAATTACTTAAAAAAATAAACATGTCAAATGTTCTTTATTTTTCATGTTTTGGAAGATATTACAAAAGTCTGAGCTAGAACAAGCTAAAAAAATCTAACCAATTAAATTTAGTTTAAGCATATTCTGTTTTCTTAAGGATTTTGAAATTTCTTTTTTGCTCAGTAATGAAGACTAATGTATTCATATTATGTTTGTTTAGTTATAATGTTAATTAAATTTAAACATTTCATATAATATATATATATATATATATATATATATATATATATATATATATATATATACACAATATACGACAAGTGCTATAAGCAATCACAAAGATGTAAACCAATATTACCAAGGAACAGGCGCAGTAAAGTTCAATGGTTTCCCCTCCATTGAACTTTATCCTCATTTTTGATTACAATAGTATATATATATATATATATATATATATATATATATATATATATATATATATATACATATATATATATATATGTATATATGTATATATATATTTATAAAGAATTTGAAATGTTTGATCAAATATTATTTCGATTATCATTGCAAACGAATTTTTATAGCAAAGCTAACCATTTACATCATTACTGGAAGATTACTGAAAATGTCCTGTTTAGATTACCGAAACTATAACTGAGAGGTTGACATCTCTGCTTTTTAGAAAGTATTTCAAACCGAATGATCTACTTTGTGTATTTTGGTTGATTGTTCAGAGCAGTCTTGATGTTCATAAACTTGCTTAATTTTTCACAAATTATTTCTAAAATTCACAAAATGGGTACCACTTGAAAAGGTCTGAATAGACCCCTGATTACTTAATTTCTATGTTTTGAAGGAGAAAAGAGGGGGATTTCATTTACAACGGATATATCGACATACAAAAACGGGGAAGATACAGTCTCGGAGGACATGTTAATAAAAATCGAGCCATTATTTGTGTAACATACTGAAAAGGGCAAAAACATGCTGCATATATTCACGCTGTATTTTAGTTCATATGTCAGAAGCAAGAATCTATAACGCTGTATTTACACAGAAGCTGTCGTACACAGAACGGTAACATTGTAGCCAATAGGAAGAGCCCACGTCCGTGCAAATTCTTTGAAAGTGTAAAGAATCTAACTTTTTATCAGTCAATATAAAGTTAGACCGCTGTTGACTATTGTCTAACATTGGGTTTTCAACAAGCGCAACGTGTGGTGAAGCTACACAGAGCGAAATCGACTAGTCAATAAGACCGCACATTCCACAGTTTTTGGAAGCTGAAAAAAATCCAACATTTTATCGCGTCACTTTTATTTTATTAACTTGGCGAGTGGCATGGCGTGCTTGGAGGAAATTCAGCGTAACCCATTTGCTCGCATCTATTCTGAGTAAGGCCCGGTGCACATATGTGGCATTGCGTCACTTTTGCAAGCGAGTCCTGTGACGCCATGTCCTAACAATACATTGATTTGCATGATGGAGTTCACATGGGTCGCTTGGTCTGTCGTCAAGTTGGCTTCAGTGGCACGCCAAAGCAAGGGACGCAGGTTTCCGGGTACTACCATACCAGGACGCTGGGCGGTAGAGTTACCTTCGCGTCCCAGAAAAATTCACATCACTTGTTTTAACGCCAACTTGACGTCAGACCTAGCGACCAGTATGAACTTCATCGTTCAAATCAATGTACTGCTTGAATGTGGCGTCAACTTGGCGTCACAGAACGCAACTGTAAAAATGTCGCATGTGTGCATCTGGCCGAATCCGAATCCCTTGATGTTTTAACATGCCTGACGCCAACTTGACGCGAAACCTATCGACCCAGGTGGATTCCGTTATTCAAATCAATGTACTGCGTCAACTTGGTACCCTAGTACGCGATTAAAAAAATGACGCACGTCCCTTATGTGCACGGGGTCTAAACTAACGAACGGCATAGCGCGATCTCGTCATCTTTCCTTTTTATGGTTCTTTCTAACATGCCGTTCTTATCCTGAGAGCAAAGGTGATAACTTCAGTTATACTCTTGTTACACACTCAGTGATCTGATGTTTATTATTTATATCAACAAAGAAATTGTTTCATCCAGTTCCCGCAGTTTCACGACCCACAGTGCGAATTAATGAAAATTTTCCTGGGTATATTCTTATCTCAAATCAATACACAAAAAGAGTCTAGTGGCTTAAAAGATACTATTTGTAGACATAACAAAAGATAAGATACCCCGGGTGTGACTAATATTGATCTTTGTTTTGTTTAGAGTGGATTTTCGGTATGGCGAAAAAATGCGAAGAGACCCAGTAGTATACCATCATGGAGCAGGACATGGCGATTGCTCCATGCCGCTGAACGAGAAGGGGGCATCTATTGCTCTGAACATTTTTGGCTTACGAACCAAAGACTGGTATTATGTAAAAGGACGCCATGAATTTATTTGCTCTGTGGAGCCAAAAGTCTAGTTACGCTACTGAAGACACCTGTGTATCCATCTACAGGACTTTTCTTGATTTTATGTTAACGTACAAGGAAATAAAGAGCACATTTAAAAACAATTTCCTAAACCCTTCTTGCCAGCAGAATTTCTCGAACTAATACGCGTTCCCTGTTATTGTCCAGTAGTTAATATTAATAGTAACATAAAATAAAACACGTTCTATTATTATAATTTCTTTACATGAAGATGACATGCTAAATTATTTTTAAATTAAAAAAATATCTTGCAATATCTATAAAATTTATAAATTTTCTACAAATATTGGGGCTCGTTTGTTGGTTTATGTCTTATTCTAAACATGTTAGTATTTTTATCCTTATTTTCTCAGAATATGCTATAACTATACTATAAAAATTTGACAGGTGATTATAAATTACATTAACTATCATTGGGAAGCAATTAAAAATGATTGGTATTGGCTAACAATTAAAATAAACGTTCTCAACAACAGATGGCACCTCTGTACAAGGAGTATATTTCAAATTCAACATTTTAAATTTAAATATTTGAGATTATGCATCATTTTTAATACAACAAAGTGTTTAGGTAATTCAAATGCAATTAACGCTATACCTTCCGTATGCGTTGAGGGTACGTTGTTAAAAGATTCTAACAATGTACATTGGTAAGTATCGGGCACACTAAGAATTAATAGACAACAACCAACATGAACAATCTAACTATAAAGTTATATATATATATATATATTCATTTCTATGGCTGTTGGATAGTTCCATGGAAGATTGGCCATCCTCTATTCTGGTCAGTCATCGCACAGGGCTGCTCACTCAGGGTTGACTGAAAGTATTTTACTTATATATTCGCAAATATACGCGGCGTTGCTTGTGTTTTAAAATATGTGAAAACATTCATATTGCTTTTAAAAAATTACTATTAAAATATTTAATTCCCATATAAAAAAATAAAAATGTGTAAGAATCATATCTTTTTTTGCTGTACAAAATTATGTACGCAGACAAATATGAAGAAAACTATAAACATCCTGGGCCCGTTTCTGAACCAATGTACAATGATATGAAGTTTTGTGAACATAAGCCAAAATGAATTGTAGCTAAATCAAATGAATTTGTTACGAAAGGAGAAAGAAGTTAGTTTAAGAATCTCTGTTCTCGCTATGCAAAATTATATTTACAAATAGATCTATAAAGAATAAAACATCCTGGTCCCGTTTGTACACAAATTTACAAAAAATATGAAAATGAATCAATATATACCAAAAATGAAATCGCTAAAATTGCATAGGAAGATATATATATATATATATATATATATATATATATATATATATATATATATATATATATATATATATATATATATATATATATACACTTATTTACCGCCTTATAACTCTGATATATAAATGTAACACTAGTGCCGAAATAAGATCAAAACTGTCGTTGATGTTTATGGTCCGCCCCTGCCGGTTGTAATCCTGATTTAGACATAACATTTTATTTTAAGCGGGTATCGCTAGTTCATCGTCCTTGTATACTTTCAGCTACAGAAAAAAAAAATAAATAAATAAAAAGCAAACGTGCAGGAACTATAGATATCCATTAGAACACATCTGACAACGCCTAAAACACAACTGAAACCCATAGAAAAAAAAATTAAGTCAAAATATATAAACGGGGAAAAAGGTGGAATTTGGAGGTCGTTGAACCCTCGTTGCCTTCTGAGGGATGCTTCTATATTATCAGTTTTGACCTCACATGCTTTAGAACATAACTAACGGATCTGTCGCAACTATCTCTATAGGATGGAGAAACCTGTTCTTAAATACTTCGTGCCGTATCAACGAAAGCAGCTTGACATCTAAGTAACTTACTTGACAGCTATGTGGAATTGTTGGAACTAAGGACTAGGTAAACGAAGAATGTTCTGTTTGTAAATTAATTTACACACACACACACCAGA
Organism: Amaurobius ferox; assembly: GCA_951213105.1. Taxonomy (NCBI): domain Eukaryota; kingdom Metazoa; phylum Arthropoda; class Arachnida; order Araneae; family Amaurobiidae; genus Amaurobius; species Amaurobius ferox. Next base: position 108,303,265 of record OX578133.1, on the reverse strand, counting down.
GCTGCCCGTAAGGAAGAACGGACACCATTCAAGTGGGGGGAGGCGAACGCCAAAGGGGTCCCCTAATAATTTTATTTTAGGAAGAAAAAGACATGAAAAAATGTGGAGACAAATGTGAAGAGGAGGGGTGTCCGTGATAAAGGTTTATGGGGGGGGGGGGGGCACAATTTGTATGGGCGAACCTGCACACACACACACACAAAATATTTGGACAGCATATTTTCAAAATACAGGAGCTAAAATACTTGCAAAAGGTATTCCTACTCCCATACCATTTTATCCTGTTCCAACAATCACTTAATTGCAATCGAAAATACAAGAATTTGAAACTTATTTGCGGAAGTAAAAAGGAAATCGAAAATATATATCAATACATCCACATAATTTAAATCCGTAACTGATATAATATAATCCAAAATATAATACCGTCCATTTGTTAAATGTATACTTCTTTCGATTTCTTTTATTAACGCTTTACAACATAGTTGAAAAATGTTTATAACTTTGTTTATTCTATCTGTCTGTCTGTCCGTTTGCACGATAAATGTCGTAAAAATGAGTGTTTCAGCTCAATGTGTTTACTTACTCTTTAGTGAAATATTGGTGAACCATAAGCACGATATATTTTGTTTTGTTTTAAAAAACTTAAGAAGTTAAATGAACTTAGGGATTCGAAAGGTGTTTAATGATTAATGAGGTTTGAATAGAATAGATGAAAAATAGATATACATATTCAAGTACGTATTTATGTGCCGCCAGGCAAGTTTAAAGATTAACTTGAATCTAAAACCTCGTCAGATATAATGTATGTTTAATTTATATACCACCAATCCAGTTAGTAAAATAATTTGATATTTTGATGTGAAGTCTATGGTCGGAATATCCAGATGAAATCGGAGCAAATACTAAAAGTTCTAGCTAGCCATAAGCAGTTAGCGAGTAATTTCTGCGCTTTAAAAGTCTGTAAACGAAACAAATTAATAGAAAAAAAAAATCGAATAAACTTATTGAACTTTACTGGAGTTTTATTTCTAAAGAACCTTGTTGCCCCAACCGGGAATCGAACCTTGGATCTCCGAACTGGCCAGCCGGCGCTGTACCGTTGAGCTACTGGGACGAAATTGTAAGCTCTTATTGTCAAAGTGGACTCTGCATTCTCCACTCTCTACTGTCAGATTGGCGTGCAACTGACAATCTGACTGACCACCTCCTGCTATTTTTACCTCAAGTTAGCCTCCTGATACTACTATTTTTACCTAGGTTAGTATCCTGCGTGGTCGTTGTCCTCTTGATTTGAAATCGGCGCTCAATATCCCAGATTCCACTGAATCCGTGCTAGTCGTACTAAGGCCACTTCCATACCTCCGACATCTTTGCACTAGCCTACAGAGTTAATTCGTTCGGGTACCACTGTAAAGAACCTTGCTGCCCCAACCGGGAATCGAACCCTGGATCTCCGAACTAGCCATTCGGCGCTCTAACGTTGAGTTACTGGGACAAAATTGCAAGCTCTTATTGTCGAAGTGGGCTGCATGTTTTACAAAATGTTATTCACGCAAAACCATTTCGACTCCATTGGACTGGAACCACCGCCGATTTTTTTAATATTCTTTTTAATTTAAGCCTTATTTACTTGTAATTTTAATTTTAATACAGTTTGATCGAATGCCATTTAATTGATAAGATTACCTCATATAGCTTCCGAAACCAGGTACTTCCTCCAATTACTAATATTACTCTTAATTCAAATTTCATTGATTGGTAATTTTTAGTACTTTGATCGAATGTTATTTGATTTCAGTTGTATAAAGTTAGCTTTTATATTTTCCAATACCGATTGCTTCCGTAATTTTTGGTATAAAAATATTTGATTGTAGTTGATTAATTTAGCTCACATAGCTTCCGAAACCGGTTACCTCCTTACTTATTTGTTTATATTCTTCTTATTTTCAGTATCATGATTTGTATTTTTAAAGTAGTTTGATTGTATGTTATTACTTTCCTTATATACAATAATGTATAAGGAAAGTATTGTGATGAGGTCGAAAATTCGAATTCGAGTCTTCGACGGAAGAGCACGTTTCAAGCACCGCTGATCACGAAACGAACATTTTTGAAGTGATGTATGTGTGTGTGTGTGTGTGTGTGTGTCTGTGGAGACGATAACTGACGAACGAATGGACCGATTCGAACGAAATTTGGTGCAAAATTACAATCTGTAAACACTGGAAGCCTATTGTTTTTATATGTAATCGAATATTCAGAACCCCCCCTAAATTTTAGAATGAAATTTTGAAAAAATCGTCAAAAAATCTAAACCTCTAATAAAGTTACGCAAATAGACATTTTTTATGTAATTTTTCATTAGAAAACGATTGACATAAACTTTAGAACGCTAACATGAACCGTTCTCGAGATATCGCACATTTTTAAAAAAAAATATCAAAAAGTCATATAAAATAAAAATAAAAAATATTTCCTATTGAGAACATGTTCACTTTTCATATGTAATACCATGCGGTAAATTGAGTGACATCATTCTCGTGAATCTAGGTCGTTCCATTCATGAAAAAAGATACTTTGAGTAATACTTTTGCATTTGAACGCCAATAATCATTTATCTGCTGTAAGAATAACTTATTTCATCATCCATAACGCTTGGCGAGATTTTGACGATGAATTTGATGGAATGTCGCCAACTTGGCGACTTTTTTAAATGTTGCTAAATTAACGAGAAACTCGTCAAATGGATAAAATTAACACTAAATTAATGAAAATGACGACTCATGGACGAAAATTCAATATCTTGGAAAGAATATAAATGTCTACTATAAAAATAATCTATTTTTTTTACTGTAAAAGTAGTAAATTCTTTGCATTATATAAGGAAAGTCATGTGCTGCCCACATCAGATTTTTTGAATATTGTGGCTAATGTAGTAAGTATTGTGGCAAAACTGGTTATTTTTTCCTGATTTTTCTTATTTCCTTAATTATCGTATGTGTAGTTGATTAACTAATTTTAAAGTTCCGTCTTTTGATGAAGATAGCACATTTCACTATCGAAACAGATTATTTCCTTCTTCTTTTTTTACTACATATTTTCGTGGATTTTAAATATAGTTATCCCAATTTTTATGTCTCATATGCTTTCATCGTTTCCCACTCCTATTTAGTTACTAGTTTTGAACTTTTATTATCTTTCTCTTATTTATGGGTTTGTATATTTTTCCTTCCCTCTAATTACTCGCCATTCCCTTATTTTTGTTAGTAATTTAAAGGTTTTAATTTTTCTCGAGCTATGTTGTAGCCGCCATATCGGCCTGTGTTGATATGTTCATGGTTGGGGTCTCGATTTCAAAGTCTGTTACCGCCCCCCCCCCCCCCCCCGCCCCCCGCTGCGAATTCTCGCTTTAGGTATTCCAGATCTATCTATTCGAATGTTTCTTTACCTGCCATCTTGCATTTCTTTCATAGCGGTTGTTAAGAGGAGTTTTTTAACATGAGGTTAAAAACGCCCTTGAAACAATTGTAATCACTTAATTTTCCCATTCTTATTTTCTTTTAGGAAGTATTAGAAAGCTATAAATAGTGAACATATTTATGTTTTTTGGAGTTTTTTTATGATTTTTAACATTTTAAATCAAAAACGCGCAATATATTGAGGGCGGCGTTTGTTAACGTTCAGTAAATGATACAAATCGCATTTAGGTATAAAAAAATTTGCATATAAAATGACCTTTCTGTAACAGTTTTTGACATAATTATTCTTTATAATTTATTTCACTTTTCGAAAAAATGTTTCGAAACATTAAACACCTTTCCCAAGCCCAAGTTCTCCGGAAATTGAAAAGTCCTCAGATGTTTATCGATTGAAATAATGGTACTGAATTTTATTCGATTTTCTGAATTTGTTTAAGAAATATTGTGCTCAAAGCCCTAGGATCCGCAACTTTTTACTGTCAAGGAGCATCAGTATTATTGTAAATGTTTTCAGGAAGCACCAGAAGTATATCAAAATTTATTTTCTCATCTAATATAATTTTATCACAAACTATACTATTTTTGATGTAGTATTTTTTAACTTTTACAATATAAGAATCATCAAAAATAATTGTTAGAATTAACTGCTTTTCATTTTTTTTATATAAATTTTACTCCTCCCCCCCCCCTGGGGGGGGATATCACTCTTTTTAAAGTATGTCGCGTAGAAAAAAAGGTTGGAAACAATTTGCTCTGATACAGGAAAGTGACTGAAGAGCGACATTACAACAAAAGAAGGGCCTCTGGAACCGTGGGTGCGCACGGTGGATACAAGAATGAGTCCAATTTCTGGATAACTAACACGTTTATTCACAGGCACAGCGTAAACAGGTACCATATACAGTAAAACAACACTTAAATGCTCCATTAATTTCACAAAATAACCAATATTATTCTCAAAACATTGACGAAAGTCATTTCACAAAATAGCAGCTACTATTCTCAAAACATTGACAAAAATCACAGTTCAATGTAACTTGTATCACGTCAACTGCTCTCCGACTGAGTGATGATTCCTTTTATAGATTCGCCATAGAAACGCCTGGAAATCTCTCACATCACGTAGAATGATCGTTATTTCGAGGTGCTTCTCGGAGATTCAGAAAGTCGCTAAATGACGCCACATTGGCGATAAATCGCCAAATCTGACAAACCTTCTCCGAACTTCGAAATTATGGAAACCCTACGCTCACGTCATGGGAAAGCCTAAGGCTCCTCTATATACAAGCTAACTCATCAAGCATATTGAAGCCCACCATAGCTGGATGCGCAATCCATTAGCATTAGCTCTATTCGTATTTTCACTTTAGGAAATATAATTAAAATAATTATGGATGATTGTTCTGTATCGAACTGCTCTAATCATTCTAAAAAAGGTTTTAGGCTATTTCGCTTTCCTAGAAACGAAGAAAGAAGAAAACAATGGCTAATAAATAATTAGATACCAGGTACTGGAGCATACTTGTGCGTGCTAAGTTCTACAATATTTTAATTGAAACTTTTTTTTTATATAAAGTATTTACTTTAAACACTTATTTTATAATTTCTGTAACTGTTGTATGGAACCCTACTTTTTGTAATACAAAACTTTTACAATACTTTTTTGTAATACAATACTTTTTTGTAATACAAAAAAGTATTGTATTACAAAAAGTATTGTATTCTGGAACAATACTTTTTTGTAATACAAAAGTTTTATTGGGACCTTAGAATTTACTTTTGCCTAGGGGCCTCAGAATTTACTTTTGCCTAGGGGCCTTGACAAGGGTTAAGGCGTCTCTGTACAAATGTAATATTTTATCTAGTGGTAACAACGAGAAAATGGGGAGCCGCAAATTCGTTTCTCATTTCAGACGGCACAAGCTGCAGTTCTCAGCTATGGGTAGGTCACTTTTTTAGAAGCCACAGCTACAGTGGGACACTATACCACAGCTAACGATAGACGGCGATAGAACCGGAAATAGAAATAACGGTATATGAAAAACTCCCCGGTACATAAAAAATCGTAACTCGCGTAATTATTATCTGATTTTTACAGAGATATCTTGTGCTATGAAAATATGCCTACATTTCCAAATTTAAATGAATAGCTATAAAATTCCGAAAGTTGATCATTTGTATTTTTAAGTTCCGATCAATTTGTCAGCTGGCGAAATTACAGCTGTTGAAAACGTTGCCAGCCGGATAGATTTGTACCCCGTTGTGAAGTTAATTTAGAAACAAAACTGCTATCTATACCCTCTCAACGGGATTCATATTGTTACGACGTATCCTCTCAAATCATGGGTATATTTTCAGAATACCAAAATGAGTCCAAATTTCTGGATAATGCACGCTTTTATTTAAAAACACTAATAAGCGTGAACAGAAGCAATATACAGCAAATAGCTGGATGACGATTTTTCTAGATCACTAAACAAATGTTAGGTACAATAAAACAACCATTAAATGCTCAACTAATTAACAGCGTAGCAGATACTGTTCTCAAAACACTGACATATCTCACAGTTCGATTTAGCTCGTGTCACGTCAACTTTCCAACTGAGCGACGACTTCCGAAAAACTCTCCATTGAAATAAAAGTGCTCGTATCTCCAGAACCAATCGATATTTTGAGAAAGTTCTAGTAGATTCGGAAACTCACCACGTTGGCGATAATTTGCCAAATCTGGCAACCCTACCCCGAAACACCTCCAAATTCTAGAAATCTTACTTAATAACAATGGTTGCCTGTTGAAATGTTTTCTCCTTGCAAGGGGTTAATATGAGGCAAAATAATTTTATTCATTCGTAAGAATATCTAAACAACGAGTCCAGGCTTCTATTATTAAATAGATGCTGAAAAATATATGTTAATTGCAAATTATTATTATTATTATTATTAATTATATTTTTAAATTTTATTTTGGTAACTTTCATTCCAAGATCCGCATCTCTCATTTAAGACCAAACTCTATTTTCTACACCCAATATTCGCGTAGTAAATCCCCGGACAGATTGATGAACATAGTCGGACGCATTTTAATAGTATAGATTGACATGTGTCGGCATGTCAATCTACAGGTTTTTCCAGAATCTGACTGAAATGCGACTCAGTTTCCCTTGGAAAATCCTCCACGACAGGTGTATTGGGTCTTCGCCTTTTTTTAAAATCCCCCCTTCTCAGTTTGAGAAGTTTTATCAGTTAACCTGTTAACCTATATAAAAATAAATGTGTTAATATTTCTTCAAATTTTATTTTCGTACCATGGACACAAACTTATGAGTTCAATACACATTTATTGCAGATTCAAATTCGTGCGTAGACACGAAAATCATTTTTCAATAAAAACTGTTGTTGAAAGTACTTTTAAAGACTTTTATTATCTAGTGTGTGTAGCGGGTGAAAACCAGCAGAGGAAGGGGTGGGGAAACAAACAAACAAACAAACAAACAAACAAAAACAAAAAAAGCAAATAAATTAGCAGTAATAGATCGATAAGCAGTCTATCTGAAACTAGGTCGGTGAATCCGGGTCATCAGAACAGGAGGAATTGTCAGCCCGTGCAGTTTCCTCTGATCGTGCGCAATATTTCTGATCAAAATATCGAACGAATAATAAAAAAAAAATTGATGTGGACAGCACATGACTTTCCCTGCAGACTCATATTCATGTTATCTTTATTTCTTCAATAATTCATTGAATTGAGTTTAATTGCACAAAATAACAGCCATCATTATTTTAAATGCCACTGAAGCTACACTTTTAATTCGATTTTCGTTTCCATTTGGTAACTGGACTTATTTTCAAAGGTGGCGTAGCGAAAATGCAATAAAACTAAGATATCTCGAGAACGGCTAGTCCTAGTGTAATGGGGTTGGTCTTATAATTTTCCTTGTCAAAAATCACATAAAAAGTAAGCGTTAAATTGATACATTTGAGCATACGTAGTCATTTATTTTAGATTTTAACAATTTTTGAGGGCCATTTCGCCAAAAGAATAGGTTCTTTTTTTCCGAATCGTACCAAAATCTAATCAACACCAGACTCACCCACAAGTGACGTATCAACCAAATTTTGTGAAATTTGATACATTACTTCCTTAGTTAGAGTGGACAGAGGCAATTTTTGCGGGCCATTTCGGGGGGGGGGGGGGGGGCAGGTTCTGTTATCTCAAATTGTACCAAAACCTAATCAACACAAGGTCACTCACAAGTGACTTATCATAAAATTTTATGAAATTCGGTCGATTAGTTTTTGAGTTAAAAGTGGATACATACATTGCGCAGACAGACGCACAGGCACACACACAGACGCACACACAGACGTCAGGCTAAAAATATTTTTTTTGTGTACTAGAGGTCCCAAAACGTGTAGATCAGTCGAAAACTCGACTTGTGGTTTTCGACACGATTCCAACACTTTCTCTGTGCACCATGTATTGCAGGAAAAGAAAACAATTCTGATGTGGGCAGCACATGACGTTCCCTACAGACTCATATTCACGTTCGCTTTATTTCTTTAATAATTCATTAAATTGAGTTTAACTGCACAAAATAACATTGCATTTGCACTTTTAATTCAATTTTTGATTTTACTCGGTAACTAGATATTTTTTCAAAGGCGGCTTACTAAAATTGCGAAACAACTAAAATATCTCAAGAACGGTTAATTCTAAAGTAACGGAATTGGTCTTATTCTTTTCCTCGTCAAAAATTACGTATAAAACAAGCACTTAATCGATACATGTGAGCATACGTAGTATTTTATCTCAGATTTTTGCAATTTTTGCGGACCATTTCGTAAAAAAGGCAGGTTCTTCTTTTTCAAATCGTATGAAAATCTAATCAGCACTATAGTATCCCACAAGTGACTTATCTACCAAATTTTGCGATATTTGGTCAGTTAGTTTTTTAGCTAGAGTGGATACATGAGATTTTGCGGGTCATTTCGCAAAAAAAAGGCGGTTTCTTTTATCCCGAATCGTACCAAAATCTAATCAGCACCAAGATCGCACACAAGTGACTTACTTACCTATAAAATTTTATGAAATTTGGTCCATTAGTTTTTTAGATAGAATGGATACATAAATTGCATAGACAGACACACACACGGACTTCACGCTAAAAATACTTTTTTCGTGTTCTAGAGGTCTCAAAATGTGTAGACCCGTCAAAAACTCGATTTTCGGTTTTCGACACGATTCCAATACTTTCCCTATACATTACCATGTATTGCAGGGAAAGTAAAAATGAGTAAGATATTGATTGCTGCGGTATGTGACTTACCACCGAGAATAGTTTGAAGCATATCGGTAATATTTTGGAAGTGAGCTTCAAGGTTATTTTTAAAGATCCTGTTGTCTATCTTGCACCACGCGATGGAGAGGCCAAAGACAGGAGATATCTGATATTTCTAAATTTGAACACGTGTTAAGTGATTTCTTTTATACATTGAACCTATAATTAAGATTTCTTTTAAATAAAGTCAACACTTGAGATTCCAAATCTAAATATCTGAAGGTCACATCGATGATGACCTCACAACACTCCAAATGTTATTTCACAAGAATAAGGCAGTTGGTAAGTTCAATATCCAGACCACACGAGGGACAACAGACAGATAATATGTCTTCATTCTCTAGTGTAGAAATCCGCAACTTCTTACTATCAGAGAGCAAGAAACTATCAATAAACAGAGAAGAATTTAGCTATTACAGTTGCAACCCCCCCCCCCCTTATATGAACTTATGATTTTATAAAAAAGCAAAATTTAATTTTTTATACGATCCCCAATCAAAAAGTCTGATGTGTGCAGCACATGACTTTCCCTGCCAGATCTATATTCACGTTCTCCTTATTTCTTCAATAATTCATTGAGTTTAATTGCACAAAATAACACCCATAATTATTTTAAATGACACTGAATTTGCGTTTTTTTTTTTTTTCAATTTTCGTTTTCATTTGGTAATTCGACTTATTTTCATAGGTGACGTAGCGAAAACGCGAAAAATCTGAAATATATCGAGAACGCCTAGTCCTAGAGTAATGGGATTGGTCTTATTCTTTTCATCGTCAAAAATTACGTATAAAACAAGCATGTAATTGATATATTTGAGCATACCTAATATTTTATTATAAATTTTGACGATTTTTGCGGGCCATGTGGCAAAAAATCCGGTTCTTCGTATCCGAATCATACCAAAATCTAAGCAGCATCCGGGTCACCTACAAGGGACTTACCTACAAAATTTTATGAAATTCGGTCAATTAGTTTTTCGGTTAGAGTGGATACATACATTGCACAGACGCACACACACAGACATCACGCTAAAACAGATTTTTCGTGTTCTAGAGGCCCCAAAACGTGTAGATCCATCGGAAACTTTCGGCATGATTCCAATACTTTCCCTATACATTATTACCATGTGTTGCAGGGAAAGTAAAAATGTCAATTAGTAAAATTTTTGCCGTGCCTAATTGGTGCGAAAGAAATTTCTCCGATACCTTTTGATGACAAATTCGCTGAGATATCGATCATTGAAATTATTCACTGACTTATTCAATTGATTAGTCAATTGATTATTCAATTGATAGTCATTGAATTATTCAATGACTTATTCAATTTTACCTAAACCGCGTAAATGTGGATCGGTTAGCTTCCTATGAAAGTAAATAAGGGGTGGGAACATCAATATAGATATTTAAAACAGAAAAACAGCTAATTAAAATTTGCTACTATTTAATTTTTGATAATTTATTTGTTGCTGGTCCCTCTCAATGAAATGAAAAATACCTAATAACAATAATAAAAATATCTCGGCGAAATTCTAATATATATATATTTTAATTACGATAGGTGATAAAATCCTCAGTCCGCACAACAACCGTTAAGTTTGCAAAATCCACAACTAAAAGTTAAGTTTATTTTCACAAAAAGTTCACATTTATTGCTATGAACAATATTTATACATTCGCGAAGAAAAACAAACAATCCGTCAGCAAACGTATTCTACGCAAACCTTAATTGCTCTGCCGATCGCCGAAAACATAACGAAATTGAAACGTAATAACTCACTGTACTATATAAAAAAGGTCAAAGCGAAATCGTCTTGTAATGTTTTGGTTTCTGTTTTGTCTTTCTTGTTTGCTCCTTTCATTTTTATGTTATTCAATGCTATTTCTGTCGCTTGTTTAAAAGTTGTTGTATTTGCATTTTCGCTGTCTATTCAATACATATAGAAGAAAAAGTTCGCATTCTTAGTGTACGCGGAGTTCAAGTTTTCAAGCTTCAGAGGATTTATAAATCACAATACAAAATAGGGAATTCATTTGCATAGACACGCGTATTTAATTTTACTTTCCCTACAGAGTCAAAAGCCCGGGTATAGGATTTTTATGCATCTACACGTTTTGGGTATTCCTGAATAAGATTAACCACTTTTTCCCAATAATGTCTGTGTATCTGTCTGATCTGTGGAGACGATATCTCTCGAACAAATTGAGAGAATCGGATGAAATTTGATACGATTATTTCAATCAATAAACATAAGAAGACTTTAGAATTTTGGGGAGCTCAGACCGAGGAAGGTTCTCAATTTTTCGAGCGTATTTTTTTCGAAAATCGAAAATCATTATAAAAAAATAAATATAATAATTGTCACAAAATTCTATTTCTCTATTTTTAATTTAAAATCGGATGACAACATTTACAGAGCGTTAACTTGTGCAGTCTGGACGTAGATATTGTACTTTTTTAATATACAATGGAAAAATTATAAAATAAGTTTGTATCACGGGAAATAAGCGGCATCATTTACCATTTTTTAGAAATTATCGAGCCGTTCTTGTGATATTGTAAATTTTACTTCCACATGGAACGCTATATCTCAAATAAATTGAGCAAATCGAATAAAATTTGGTACGATTATTCCAATATCTAGATATCAGAAGCCCGTTGATTTTCAAGGAGATCAGATGACAAGAAGGCCTTGAAATTTTTTAATACATTTTTTTAAAATCGAAAAAAAATTCAAAAGAATAATTATTCTTTAAAATGTTATAGAAATAGCTTTTTTATTTGCACTTTGTATTCCTAAACTCTGCCTTTATTGTTTTCTGTTACAAAATATAGCTACAATATTCTTAGAACATTATCGATATATTGGTGATATAAGAAAACATGAAACACGTTAAATGCATTTCACCCATACGGAGATTTGCAGAAAAAGTTGGTGATGGTTAATAAATTCAGCATTTTTTTAGTTTTGTAATAAAAAACGTAAATGATAAACTCTGAATATATGAAAGGACAGATAGTTCCGCCTAAAAAGTTGAGGGGGCATATCCCCCCTCCCCTATTTGTACCCCCATGTTCATTGCAGAATTATTCCTTTTTTCAATAGAAAAAGAAGTTGGGTGCACGCACTTTCGAGCGCGCAGTGGACCGCGGACCTCTTTTTGAGAAACACTCCAAACTATACACGCCATTGCTCGAAGAAACACCCGACCCACTAACAAATATAACATTTGCAGAATCTAAGTTTATCTCTAAATCGACATTCGCGTTATGAATTTGTGTTCTTGCGCGCACTCTTGAGCCACATGCGGCCTTGGCACCAAGTGACTCTCGTAGGTTTTTTGTAGGAAGGGTTTGGCATACTCCCAGCTCGCTGCCGTGTTTTTGACCTGAGCCCTCTCCCAGACAATCCGATGACATGACAGCAGGCTTCACTCTCTCGGAGACCTTGGCTGCGCGAGCGGCATTATTTCGCTGGATTTTTCTGGTAGATAGGTGGGAGTGAGTTTGTTACCTGCGTAAAGTGGCTGCTGTGGGCAGGAATACAGGTGCCGTTTCTCTTTTTCATTCACATGCGGAGCGGTGTTTGCAAATAGTCGTGATCACGATCGCGTTTGCCTGACATGTGCTTTCAGCTTCTTTGAAAGTGCTTTACTTTCACTTTCGGTTTGATATGTTCAGGTTAATTGTATTTGGAGATAATAGATCCAATGCCTGATAAGTTTTGATTATGTTGGCGCTCCTCATATATGACCAGTCTTTAAAACAGCGATTTAAGTCCGTGCCTGGACATTTTTTTTTTTTTTTTTTTTTTTTTTTTTATGAAGAGGGTGGGTCATTGTCAATATCATTATATACTTTTCAGTTAAGAGGCTCAAGCCACGGGCCACTCAAACTGTTGATTATTTTGCCTGTGTTCTACGGCATACATCTCATTAATGGTAGAACTTCGAATCCTATCCCCTTAACCTACTGTGAGATTCGGGTCATCTTCCATTTATAACATACAAAATATGTATTCCACAATTTTCTAATGGACCTATCTGAAACGCTTAGCTTGTTTCGCAGTATGATCAGGATTTCTTTCAGGCATACATCCGATTATTCGATCCCCCCTATCGAAGACATTTTATATTAACTTAGTTTCTATTTATGGGACAACATTTAAATATATTTATATAAGATAAATGGAAAACTCCCCCCCCCTAAAGTTTTATCGCGCCCCCCCCCCGGTCAAAAAATCCTGAAAGAATGACTGGGTATGATAGTTCTTTATCACTTATCAATGTCCATGTCACTCTGTGGTGGTGGTGGGGGGGGGGGGGGGATGTCAAAACTCTGTTTGCCGTGCAGAAGCTAACATGGTGTCCAGTTATTTTATTGAAACTTTCGGTCAATATACAGGGTGTTTCACGAAGAATGTGCGAAAAATCAGCGGTTAGTCGTAGATGTAAATTAAAGTACGAAAAATAGACAGCAAACAAAGGAGAGTTTGACTATTATATTTGCAGCCAGCGGTGTCATTCTAATTCAATAACAACCGGTTGAGCCTCAGGGTGAGGTCCCGAGATTTAAAAAAAAAAAAAGTACAAGAAATAGCAGATTCTAAAACAGCTTCGATATATAGTAGGTTGACATACCATATTTAATTTGAAATTTAAATTACATTCTAAAGCAACTTCGATAGATAGTAGGTTCACATATCATATTTAATTTGAAATTTAAATTGCAATTGCCGTTAATTTAAATTACAGAATTATTAAGGTGACCAATTTTTTTACAATGAAAAGGAGGACGAAAAAATTTAAGAAAAACGTACAACGTAAATAAATGAAACATTTTATTAATTCAAACAAAAATACACTAATTATACTTACATCCCTTTTAATTATTTACTTAAACGAGTATTTTTCCATTGAATGAATATTTTTTGTCAATATATCATTTTCTAACAGTAACCATATATTGGAAATTTCGGAGCAAGAAATATCCTTCATATTGAATTGTACCGTAAGTGCTGCAGCTAGAGTATCAACATTCAATCTGGATTTCTCACTTGTCCAAAAATCGTTACCAATTGAAAAAGAATTGAAATAATTTCGTATTTCCGTTAGAAGTAAACACGAAGTATAATATAAAGTAAACAAAGTGAAGTGCGCAATGGTGCGAGACACGTGAAGTTCTCCTATGCACTGCGCATGCGTTTCATAATCGCGTCTTTCCGAACTGTACCGTCATATGACGCGTAATACAGAGATTAACAGATTAGTTTTAAAATATCGAAAAGGAGGACATGTAGGAGCAGGCCCGGTTTAAGGCGTGGGCGGCGTGGGCAATTGCCCACAGCGGCCGAATTAGGGGCAGCCATTTGGAAGTGAAATTATGTGTAGTAGGAATGACTTTTGTGGTCGTATTAAAAAAAAATTGAAATTGAACCAATTTTGTGCCACTTTAATGTAAATGAATTAATGTACTCTTTTAGATAGTATTAAAACATTAAAAGAATAAAAAAAAAATCGTTTTTCTCCCAAAATTATATCTTTTTTGAAGCAATGTATAGTTCTGCTTGAAAGTACTAAGCTCAAACACTTAGGAGATTACTAGATTTTATACAACTTGCAGCTGGGTGCAGCCTGCATTCCCTAAGGCTCACAACCTTGTTCCCCCAAACACTGGAAAAAATCCAAGGGGCGATTCTCAGAATTTGTTCCTGCTTCCAAATTCAAATTGTAAACACATGGATGCGGTCTCTATGATCGCACTTCTAAAAGGACGGGAGGGAGAAGATTAGTTCAGATGGTCATTATTTTGGTCATCTACCATTTTACCTCATTTCGGCATTGAGCCTAGCAGGAAGCCATTGCAGTTGCAGATAACACAGTGACTAGAAGTAAAAAGCTACTTCTTGGTATTCAGAGTGTTGTGTTATGATGCTGCTGGGCAAGATTCACAAATTCATCTTCGTGAAATATGGCTTCTTTTAAGTATTCGGGTAACTTTTTTTTTCAATTATTTAAAATATTTTCGTAAAATTTCTTAATTGACTATGTCTTTTGTTGATTTTTAATGTGTTTTAACAAATAAAGTAAATTTGATGCTGATTTTAGTCTATGGCATTAACCCCAGAATAATACTGATAAAAGAATAATTTTTTCACGTTTTTATCCAAAATAATATCCATAGGCCCCATGGCTGTTCTATGAAAAATCTTCAGACGCAATCGCAAATAATTAAGCAATGGTGTAAAATGATCTTAATTTTGTAATTTTTTTTAGTTTCATTGTAAAATGAAAGAAAAAAAAATGGTATAAAAGGTTTTTGCGAAGCAAAATATTCCTTTATGAATATTTGCATAAAAGTGGAAAAGTAGTTTCTAAATTGTTAGAGCTGTTTTATAAATTAATAAATTTATTCTATAGACCCAGTCTGCGAATTTGACAGATTCTTTTGCTCATGCATACAAATATCTGTCTAGATATACGTTCAATAATCTGTAAACATTATTTTAATTTTGCATAATTACACTTTTAGTTATAATTATAGTGTAATACACTTTTAGGTAAAATGTTAAGTATACAATCTTAAAATTTGTAATATACATTATGATATTGTGATTTTTTTTATTTCTACTCAAACAATTCATTACCCCTATCCCCATGTTCTAGTCAACTTAAAACATTCGTGTTATTATTATTCTTATATAAAGTTTTATTGTATGATATGCGGTATTGCTTTGTTCATTTTTTTTTTCAAAACCCAGAATAAAATGAAATATTGACCCTCCTCTTTTCCAACGAATGGAAATTCTTTATTACCCCACTAGAAATTCACATTTTTTAATCTCTCCCCCCCCCCCTGTTTTTGAATTTATTTAGAAGCATTTGGGTATTTCCCTGTGTAAGTACGATTTACTTTGAACTAGAAGTGAGATTATGCTCATATATCATATATCTTTATATAAAATGCACTGAAAAGTTATGATGTAAAATCTAGCTGACATTTTCAATTAATGTAAACTATTATTATATTTTATTATGAACGTAAAATTTTATCATACGACACGTCTTTACTCTCATTATCTAAACTCCTATTTTTCTTCCCTAGTCACCAAATCTTGCAAGTCGCCAAGCTCTACCTCAAAGGCAAAACATACGAGGATACCGAAAATAACTCTATAACTATCAGCAAAGTGCTCCAAATGTTTTTTAAAGTGTTAGAATGGCATTATAAGTCTTTTGCAATATCACAAACACCAAAAAGCAAAACTTCTAATTATACAGCATTAAAAGCAATGAAATTAATAGCCAAATGAAATGCACCACGCTAAAATCTAGCAAAATTACTTTTTAATATATAATGAAAACAAATCTTATCCATGAAAAGCGTAAAGCCCTCCTTTTACATGCAGCCGTAAGTACAACAGTACATAACCATTATTTTACCATTTATATTTCTCAAGTACGCTCTCGGTCTGAAATCGCCATTGAAATGTATAGGGTCACAGTCGGAGAAAAGGCGTTCTCGGGAAATTCGTCCGTACAACATCTGCCTTTACCTGTGACGACGATTGCAACCCTTAAGCTCTCTCCATATATACTACCTCGATGGTTGGGCTAATGTATCTCTAAATTCTTTCCATATGTTTTCGTTTATTATCTTTTACATAATTACTAAAAAAATATTGAGTTTTTTACCGCCTCAATAATTGCAAATATGATCCCCCCCCCCCCCCCCCTCTTAGTTTTGTGATGCATTTTATCTTTTGGCAGAAAAATAGAATATTTTTTTTATTTTTACTTCCCTCCCCTTTTCCTTCCTAATTGTTATTCCCCTTTCCTATTCTAAGTATTTTTCGTGACTTTGGATTAGGTTTTGTATCTTCTAATATTTTTTTATTTATTTTCATTCACTTGTCACAAACTCAGGGACATTTTAAACATTACATTTCTATCGTCTTTACCCCCAGTGAATCTATAATAAAAAGAAGAATCTGTCTGTTTGTCTGTCCACAGTACCGCGCGATATCTACCGCACTGAATTTTTTCACACAGTCGCATCGTAGTTGCTCTTAGTCCTTTGGACGAGTCGGATGGTCTGGGTCTTCAACAGAGTCGCATCGCCTGAACTAATGCATCTTGAAGGCCTTTTTAAAAATTTAAATTAGATTTTTTAAGAAATTTTTAAATTCTAAAATCAGTTAATCTCTAGCTACCGATATGATCTAGCAGCTATATTTGGGATTTAACAGTTACAGAACCTCCAGTCATCGATATGATCTAACAGCTACCCATACGATTTAACAGCTACCGTAACGCTCTAATGCCACGTTCATCTCCTACAAGTTATTAATCTTTCATTCATTTATTTTTTGCATTACGGAGAGCCTGTATTTTCTTTTTACTTTGCGGATAGCGTACTGGTAATTTGTCGTCGGTTTAAGATTTAAAGAAAATTGAGTAGTGTTATCTGTAAATGTATTATTTAAGTAGCGGGGGGTTTATTTACGTCCGAGTCAACGCTGAGTAATTCGTTAAATTGATAAAAACAACTGTTAAATTCGTCAAGGCGCAAAACTTTCTTGTAATTGGCTAGTATTCCATTATTCTGTATCTATGTCCCTACGGAATTTGAATCAGATTTTAGAGGGGCTACAATGGACAATAACAAACAGCTTCGAAATAGGATTTCAGGTTTTTTATCTGCGAAATCAGAAACGCAATAAATTAAAATGTTTTTGTGTTTTTAATCTAATATTTAAATATTAGCTATTTAAATAAATTACTGATAATAACCTGTAAAATTCTGAATTGTCCTGTTATATTATATATTTGCTTTTTAGGGATTGAAATGCTTTTCCTTTATCTCTCCCCTTTCCTAATTTGTTCATGAGATCATTTGTTTGATTTGTTTATAATGTATCACTGTAAAATGTACAAATAATTCATAAGATTTATGTAATTACAAATTCAAATTTTATTAGAAAAAATAATGGTGAGGGCAACTTTCATAGCACTACATGCAGTGCAGTAAGTTACTTCAGACTCCTGATAAATTCAGAAAAATATAATGGGCGGTGGCTCAAATCCAATGGAGCTGAAATTGCTTTACGTGAATAATATACTGGTAAGATAAAACTCCAGTAAAGTTCAATAAGTTTATTCGATTTCTTCGGATTTATTTGTTTCGTTTACAGGCTTGCAAAGCAATATAAATTACTAGCTAACTATTTATAGATAGTTTTCGCCCCGATTTCATCTGAAAACTCCAACCATGGACTCCACTTTAATATATTCGATTATTTTACTAACTTGATTTGCGGTATAAAAATTAAACTTACTGACGAGATTTTATATTCTAGCTAATCTATAAACTTGCGGCACATAAATACGTACTTGAGTACGTATATTTCCACCTATTCTGTTCAAACCTCGCCAATCATTAAACATCTTTAGAATCCCCATGTTCATCTAACTTCCTAATTATTTTTAAAACAAAACAAAATATCTTGTGGTTGTATACCAATATTTCACAAAAGAGTAAGTAACCAAAATGAGTTGCAATAATCGTGGCTTTTCAATTATTACAGCTTTTCCACCCATTGGAAAACTTGAATTTTGAAGTATAGTGGTTATAATTTCGATATGTCAAAATATCGAAATTATAACCACTATACTTCAAACTTCAAACATCAGGAAAGTGACCTAAAATCCAATTATATACAATTGTAGGAGTTTTAAAGAGCAATAAATTAATGCTTATTGTTTATAGCTATCACTTCTACTTTTTAAGATATAAGCATTACAAACTTGAAAAACATCAAATTTTCAAACTTCTTTCAAACTTTCAAAAGACGATTACTTGGAAACTATAAAAGGTTTTTTAAATATACATATAAATGTAGAAACTAAATTTCCTCATACATATTTTTGTCGCCTACTAATTATATCGATCTTTTATACTTTCGGTGATATTTCGAATGAAAGTCTGAAACATGGAAAAACATTTTTTTTTTTAAATTTCAAAGTTTAAGTTCCCCCCCCCCCCCCCCCCCCTCCACCTCTCAAAAAAAAAAAAAAAAGTAAGTTCGATCCAATTATATACACTTGTATAGACTTCAAAGAGCTTCAAATTCATGCTTATTGTTCAAGTCTAGATCTTTTAATTTTTGAGATGTAACAAATTAGAAAATTTCCAGTGTTCTTCAATTTGGCAAGGCGATTGCTTACTCGAGAACTATAAAAGCTTTTCGTAATAACAAATATAGATTTTTATGCTCAATTTCCTAGTACGTATTTTTGTCGTTTACTATTTATATCTATATTTTATAGTTTAAAATTAAAACAAGAATAAAAAAAAACCACTCGCTCGGACAGATACTTTTTTGTTTTCTAGAAAAATGTTCTAAATATTGAAATCATTATTATTAGCGCCCAAAGAGTTTACACTTTTCGTATCGCTTCGTTTTCCCTACACAGAAACCCCAAACATAGATGTTATTCACGTAAAAAAAAAAAAAAAAACGCTTATATCCACGTCCTAGAATTTATTTCACAATCATATTAGCAGTGTATTAATTAACATAAACAGAAATTTATAGCATTATTGAACAAAACAAAATTCACTTGTCTTTCCTCGTGAATGAAAGACGCTATATATACGAGAATGTCGATAATAGATATATCGTATAAATACTCTTTTATTAATTTTATGCATCATTTTTTATCCATATATTCGAAAAACGTGTAATAGCACGAGAACGGTTCATGTTGTCTAAAGTAAGTTCCATTTGATTTCTACTGAAAACTTGCATATAACATGATTGTTTCTTCAATATTTTTGGATGTCGTTTTTTTCATGATTTAAAAGAAGTTTGAAAATTTGCGACCTTCCGATTGTTCTTTGCCCTTTAAAATCATAAATTTTATTCGCTTCATTCCATTCATTCTAACATTATACTCACATACGCACAGACATCCCTTTAAAAATAATTGATTCGGGTTAAAGGATGCCCAAAACGTATATTAATCTGTCGAAAATTCCAGTTTTCGACCCCATCAATATTTTTCATATATATTATTTGTGTGCAGGGAAATTACAAATAAAGTCGAAAATTCAATTATGTATTATAAATTATTGCTGTATTATATATGTATATGTATGTAGAAATAAATGTAAAGCATTACATTTTCTAAACCGCTAATTAGAGCTATAAACTTAGATGAGAATAACATTTGATAGGTCATTGAAATTAAATAATTTTCGTAAGGTGATGGTGATCCTGTTTCTAAGGGGGATTAGTCCCCTCCTGCTCTTGCCTATCTAAGATGCTTTGCTCTTAATAGCTTTCTCGTATAATTATGAAAAAAGTCCAGATCTTATTCACACACTTATGCAGAAGTCATCAGTACTGAGAGAGACGCGGGATTCATCTCTAAACATGCCTCTAATCGGACACTGTCTAGGCCAACCGAGTTAAATACCAATCCAGGCGGCCATGCCTATGTTGAGGGGTAAGTGGTAGACGCGTTAATGGACGTCAACACTTAATCCCACCTTCACCCAGTCGTCTTCGAATGATATATATTGAGACAGGATGCATGGGGATGCCAAATGCTTTCGATTGGCTAATAGCGACGCCATTGGAGTAGACGTGGCTCCTCTCCTGACTGCACGATCCTCTCGAGCAGTTAGTTGCCTGTCTGGGGCGTTCTGAGACTCTGCTGCGGTTACATAGGTCTTCTCTGATCCATTGTTTTCATCACCGAGCAACTACCAAATCGCTCCGACCAAGATGGCGACTGATACGTCTGTTGGACCAACCAGTTCCCTTGGGTCAATGATGCAACTTCTCACAAAATCAGACAATTGTTCGTAGTGCTGTCGAGTACGTCTCAAAGGCATCTTTGTACACAATTTTCAGTATTAAAGCAAAAAATCCTGTTCCAATTGCCCGTAAGAAGCTCGGTTGTTTTAAATGCTGCACGATACGTCGTTCTCATGCGCGTTGCATGAGCCCTATAACGTCATTGACTTTGGCAGTTTGATCATTTCCATAACTCTTAAAACGAAATTTGCATGCTCAGTTTCGTGGCTGTAGCTCAATTTATATATAACTCTATTCTATCATTTAATTTTCATACTATATATATATATGTGTGTGTGTGTGTGTATGTGTGAAGGGCGGCCCCAAACAATTTTGCCCACACAGGAAAATATCCATGAACCGGCCCTGTGTAGGAGGACACTTTTCGAGGAAGGACAGAACCTGCAAAAGAAGGACTGTCCTCCCTAAAGGAGGACGATTGGTCACCTTAGAATTATGTATATCATAAACAAAAAGAGCCCTCAAATTCGCAATCATTTACTACTGATAATATTACCAAGATGGACCGCCACCTTATATTGTTGAAGTATAATCCAGTAATATACATATAGGTTTTACAATGCATGTTTATTATATCATATGACTATTGACTCTGCTTACTATGTTTTGTTCTTTGTAGGTCCTACTGTTTTGAACAACACTACCACTGTATCTAATGGATCAGGGGGAGCCACAGTGACGACAGGAACGTTACCAGCTGTAAGCACAAATCTTTCTCAGACAGCATATCCTGGGATATTAGCTTCCAATTATGCTGCAGTAAGTGTACAACTGAGTATTACGCAAATTTAAATGCTATATATCGCAAATTTAAATGTCATATATCAATGAAGGACCATCCTAATGAATTTCGTTTTGCAATTGCCGAACAAAATGACTAACTTAAGAAACTACATATAACTTTTTACCCAGTTATTATGAAAATTTGTATAAAAAGTGTAATATGGATGCACTCTAATACTCAACATTATTCTGCGATTTGTTTTAAACATTATCTTGGTTGGAAGAAATTACAGAAAAGAAAGGGCTGAAATTTTACATAGTCATATAAAAAGTCCTTCTGAAACTATTTACATAGCATACTAATTTTTTTTACTATTACAACCAGTGCATATCTTTTCATAACCATGTTAATAATTTTATAAACTTAATACATTTTAGATGTGGCCTGATATGTAGCGAATAAGCAACCAATATTTTTACAGTGACAAACATTTTCGCTCAGGCGTTTTCAAAGCTAAAATTTTTAGAAACTTCAAATACTATTTTAGTCATGTTGTACTATTTTAGTTAAGAGTTATGTTTCATTGAATAGATGACAAGTATTGTAATAGATAAATTTTTGCAAAATTGTTAAACCAGAAAAGGAATGTTATCTTACATAAGTTAAATGAATTGATATGAATTCCCCCCCCCCTCCATATAAGTAAGTCATTTTTTATACATTTCGATTGCTTGATCTTGCTGTGAGAGGTGAGAAATTGAATCTTAAATACACGAATATTTTGAGATCCCAGAGGATATTATTTTTCAAGAATTATGGAGAGTTTATGGAGATTGTTTTGATCGATTTATGGAGAAAAATGCCGTTATGAGAAATTAAAATTTGCAGGTTGTTTTTATTTATTTATTTATTTATATTTTTTTATTTATTGTTTGAATTACTAAAACTTGAATTATCAAATGGTGACTGTATATATCAGAAAATCTGACGAATTCGGCATAACTTGAGACACCCCATTGCATTGTGTCATAACTCATTTTCTATTTTCTTGTATTACTGTAGTTGAATGTTTGCGGAAGTCGATTTTCATTTTAAAAATCCTTTGAAATCATAAAGTTAGAATCTTGACATTATATGTGAACTCATTGTCATTTACTACTTTATTTGCAGCCTCAGTCGCCAAGATACCCCCCAAACCATCCACTTAGCGGATCCAAGCATCTGTGCTCTATTTGTGGCGATAGAGCGTCAGGGAAGCATTACGGTGTATACAGGTAAGCCACATATTATATTTTGGATCACTGGGCTGGGGTACCCGTCAGTAATCTTTATATTCTGCTTCTGTTGTATTGCTGTTGCAACAAATGAACTAACTCCTTTATCAAAAAAATTCTGTATACGAATTTCGTAAAATTTAGATATGCGTCACCGTAGTAAATACTGAGAGAGGGCAGCAAACATTTTTATTGGTGCTGCCCTCTATCGGGAAACTGGTCACATTGAGATAGGCCTATAACAGCTGGAGATTCAGCTTCAACAGCCTTTAGTTTCTTTTTTTGCAGTAATTTTAATCACTTTTTCTACTACTCTATTCTGGAATTCAGGTACTTTTTGACATTACTCTGTTATTGGTGGCAGACATTTTGCCTATAAAGCATTTTGCCAAGCAGATAATTGTTAAGCTGGCAGTAAAACGTGATTGGCTAATACGGACAATGGATGATATAATCTTTTCTTGGCGATGTTTTCTTCTCTCTTTTTTGACAATGCTGTTCTTCCCCGTGTGTTTTGTGGGACCTTTATTATTGATTATTTTCTTTTCTTTAATTCTTAATAAATTTATTGTTTTCTTTATTGTTAATTAATTGATACTTTGTTTTTATTAATTGTTGAATTGCATTTTGTGACTATTCGATGAGGTATCTGATGGGGTAGTGTCTGATCGCACGTGCTATGTCTGCACGTGCCTTTTTGTCTCTAAAACTGATTGATATGTACCTGTTTTGTGCTGACTAAAAGATTCAATTTTCAATTAATTTAGACAACTGTTGGGACAAAATATTTTATAAAAACATAAAGGGTTAATGTGCTGCTGCATGACATTGGGTTTTTGTTGCAAAATGTTTATACAGTATAATTTGTAATCTGCTCTAAAAAGAAAAACTGTAAAATTCCGTTGATCCACTCCTTCAAATACAACAGGGAAAAAAAGAAAAGAAAGTAGATTCACTTTTGTCAATAAGTTAATTTTATTTAACGATTTTTTTTTTCTTCCAATGTATCAAATTGAGACAAACAGGGGTGGCACTTTCACGGGAAGGGCAGATTGACAGAATTCCAGGGTATTTCATTAATTTTGATTCTATGCATATTACATTTAAAGTTTAACAAATCCCTTTTGTAAGAATATGTTCATAGCAAGAAAGTTTCCGGCTTTTATAGTAATAGTTTGGGGCCCAGTAGGATCACCAGAAAAAATTGTGGGGGGTTGGGGGCAGGTAACCAAATATTGTGTTTCCTATTTAAAGGTTTGGAAGTATAATTGTTTCATGTCCCAGGTAACACACATACGGTATTATAACCATTGATAAACCGTTTATACGTTATATTTTCGTATGTGTTATACGATAAACGGTAATACATCGGTTATAATACCGTTATGAGTAAACGGTATATAAAAATACCGTATATCATACGTATGAACATACCGTATGTAGAAATACCGTTTTAAATACGTATGTATTACTGTTTATTTTACATTAAAATAACCGTTTTTATTACGTCAAAAATACCAATTTATCATACGTAAAAATAACCATTAACGCTCCCCTCTTGCTCAAATCCTCTTTCAGCTTTGTTCTCGAACCCTTTTCCCAAAGGCATTTTTATGTATTACCGTTTAAAATAC
The DNA here is from genome assembly GCA_951213105.1 of Amaurobius ferox. Classification (NCBI taxonomy): domain Eukaryota; kingdom Metazoa; phylum Arthropoda; class Arachnida; order Araneae; family Amaurobiidae; genus Amaurobius; species Amaurobius ferox. The sequence continues at coordinate 108,278,930 of OX578133.1, read as the reverse complement.
ATTATAAATACCGTTTATCATACGTTATAAATACCGTTTATATTACATTAAAATTACCATTTTTCATACGTAAAAATAACCATTAACGCTCCCCCTTGCTCAAATCCTCTTTCAGCTTTGTTCTCGAACCCTTTTCCCCAAGGCATTTTCATGTATCCCTTCTTGTTTATCTTCACCCTCCCAAGTTCTAACCCCGCCGTGACGTCACGCAGTTCTGGAAGCTTCCAGAACGGACTCATTTCTACCTCAGGGGACGAAGCCATAAGCTTCGTGTATCTGGCAACACTGACTGCAGTCATTACTTCCCATTCCCGCCATGTTTGTAGGTTGGTATCTTGAACTTGATTTTCCCGTGTTAGGTTAGTGTTAGGTTAACATGTTGCTTAATTTATATAACTTATTTAATTATATTTAGCTTTAACTTTTATTTTATTTTATATATCTTCCTAGCTTTGTTGTATGTATGCACATATTGCTTTAAAAGCAAACGGGAAAAGTGCATGTTTTCAGCATCGTGGTATGTGCATCCATGCTCGCATTTAATACTATCTAAGCGGAGATTAAATGAAAACGTGGTCCGAGATTGCATTTGTTGTCATGCATGCATGTTTATTTCAAATATTGTAAAATCAGAAATTATTCTTTTACATGTTTTTATGTATTTTAAACTTAAAGATGGTATAACTTAAATTTTAAACTTAACTTAGATTTTAAACTTAAAGATGGTAATAGGCTGCAACCTGAAAATGCAGAACGCTTAATTTTCCTGTACCGTAACTTACCTCTAACTTTGATTACAAAGAATAATTAGTTTGTTTTTAAACAATATTTCATATGGTGTAAAACTTAAGAAATTAAAATACTGCCAAATTGAATATTCATCCAAGGGTCATTCCGAGTCAAATCAACCAATGATCTGAACCTTGACATCATGGAAAATGATAATTTTTGGTACAATAGTAGTACCAGTGAAGCTGACAAAAACTGTAAATTTTAGATTTTTTGGGCTCTTAGTTTTCAGTTATTGACTTTCTTAAAAGCGAAATTTAGCAAAAAAAAAAAGTATTTGACCTAGAGATCTCAAATTGGTGTCATTTTTTTTTTTCTTTTAATGGGTCTTAATTTGATATGACTATGCTATTCTCTAAAAACAATTTCTCTTTTAGTTTGTAATTATTTTAGAAACTCCAATTTTAAAAAAGAGTTAAATACCATAATCATGTTGTATATCAAATTAAGGTCCATCGAAAACAAAAGACTGCACTAATTTGAACTCTCTTGGTCAAATAGTTTTTGATCTACCACTGTTTAAAGATTTCAAAACTTTACCAGATTTGGCTTTTTTAAAAAAGTGAATAACTGAAAATCTAAAAGCGCAAAAAATATGAAATTTTACGGTGTTTTTAAACTTTACTGGTACTATCACTGTACCAAAAATGATCAATTTTTTAGATATCAAGGTTCAAACCGTTAACTGATTTGACACAAAATGACATACATTTAGTACATAACTCATTAGCCAGTTTTTTCATACATTCAGCCCACATATGTTCTCAATTTTTACAATTTGCTACACACTTAATATTCAGGATGGCCACTCAACCGGGAAAAGTCAGGGAATTTTGTGAAAATTCTGTTTTTTTTTTGTTTTTTTTTTAATACTAGTTGTCCTTATAAAAACGGGACTGCCCAGTTTGTATGCCATTTTCGAAAAATTTCGCCAAGTATTATGCTGTACTCGTAACTTCTAAATAAAGGCTGCCATGTGTCCATTTGATTCCGTATAAAAACAAAAATGCAGAGTTTGTGCTCCATTTTGGACAACTGTTGCCAAGAATATTATATACATTTTACAATATTTTTTCTATTTTAATGACATTCTTTTGACATTGCTGAATTGACATTAATTATTCAATGGCTGTGGCTTGTTACAGTGTAGTTTTTGCATATCTTTAATGTCTGTCATTGTGAACAATTTGCAATGCCCATATTTAAGGACATCAGTTTAGACTATTTCTTTTTATTTCTTCAGTGAAAAAAAACATTAAATTCTTTTAAATATTTCAGTAGTTCAATTTTGCTGCATTTACATGTATTTTTTATTAAAAATGTCAAAATTTATTTGTAAAAACAAAAAATGTGTATTTTTTTCTCCTGATTTAATATAACTTTTTTTTTAATAGTGGAGTAATTGTTAAGATTATTTAATCAAATTTGTAACTAAATAGGGATGTGCACGCATTTTATGTTAAAATTACTGGTCTGGAATTTCTTTTCAATTCACCTGGAAAAGTCAGGGAATTTCAATGTGTCTGAAGAGTGACCACCCTGATATTTCACATGCCACTCAATTTAATTTTATATTTACAATTATAATTACAAAACGTTCAAGAACTTTTAAAATAAGTTCTTCTCCAAACTGAGTGAAGATAATTTCATTTCTTCCTTGCTCAAGAGTACAAACTCTCCCAGTTGCAGTAACAGGCTCTACTTTTTGCAAAATGGTCTCACCTGGCACATTCAATACGTCACTCGGTTGAGGATGAAAGTAAGAAAAGGTCCCTTAGGATGTAGGAAGCTTACTTTATAGTCGCTCGTAACATTATTCTTCTCAAGAATACATGCAAGCCACAAAGATCCTTTATAGACTATATAGTGCCAAATCCAGATTCAATTTTTACTAAATTAGTTGGTGTAATATAGTCGAATGCTGTCACACGTTCAGTAAACCGGTGTTCACTACAGTAATAATGCTTAACAAGAAGCCAATTTTCAGAAATTGGGTAAAAAGAATGAAGTTTTTGAGTACAGCACAGTTGATGAGTATGAAGAAGTTAAAGAAATACTGTCGCCACAGTTGAATGACTTTAAGGCAATCATGGGTACTCAAAAACTTCATTCTTTCTACCCAATTTCTGAAAATATACTTCATGTTAAGCATAATTACTGTAGTGAACACCAATTTACTGAACGTGTGACAGCATTAGACTATATTACACCAACTAATTAAGCAAAAATTGAATCTGGATTTGTCACTATACTCTATAAAGGATCTTGGTAGCTTGCATGTATTCTTGAAAAGACGAGCGACTATATAGTTAGCTTCCTACATCCTAAAGGACCTTCTCCTTCTTTCTTTTATCCTCAACCAAGTGACGTATTGAATATTTGAATGTGCTAGGTGAGACCATTTCGCAAAAAGTAGAGCCTGATACTGCAACTGGGAGAGTTTGTACTCTTGAGCAAGGAAGAGATGAAATTGTCTTCACTTGTTTGGAGAAGTGCTTATTTTAAAAGTTCTTGAAAAGTAACGTTTTGTAACTGATTGTAAATACAAAATTAAATTTTGAGTGACATATGTGAAATATTAAGTGTGTAGCAAATTGTTAAAATTGAAAAGAACATATGTGGGCTGAATGTTTGAAACAACTGGTTAATGAGTTATGTACTAAGTATATGTTATTCCGTGTCAAATCAATTAATGGTTTGAACCTTGATACCTCAGAAATCGATCATTTTTGGTACAGTGATAGTACCAGTAAAGTTTACAATAACTGTAAAATTTCAGATTTTGGGGGCTTTTAGATTTTCAGTTATTTACTTTTATTAAAGACATTAAGGGACTATTTGTGTGCCAAATTTCATAGTCGGTCGTTAAGGGGTTCCTATGGAAATTAAATTTTTTGTAATTTAGCTAATTTCACTTATAGTTTAATACAAAAAAAAATAATTTTCATAGGAACCCATTGGCTTCCCATTATGAAACTTGGCATACAAGTAGTCCATAAAGCATATATTTTTTTTTCAAAAAAATTAAAAGGGGTGTTTTTGAGATTTAAAAAAAAAAATTTTGAAGCTTTTCAAAAAATTCAAATTTGAAATAGCATAGTCATGTTATATATCAAATTAAGACTCATTAAAAGCAAAAGAAAATAACACTAATTTAAGCTCTCTAGGTTAAATAGTAAGTCTCATTTATAAGCATTTAAAAAACGATATTTCGGTATAATTTTTTTAAATACATGATTTGGAAGAATTAAAAAAAAATATATACTAGGAAGAAATTTTAAAATAATATGCTACTTAGGACAAATTTAAAAAAAAAGTTGATACTGGGGTGAAATATTAAAAAACACAATACTAAATTAAAATAATTTGATACTTTTAAGAAAATAAAAAAAAATACCTGGAAGAAGTTAAAAAAGCCTTATACTTAAAAGAAAATAAACATGATACGTACAAGAAATAAAAACACAATTCTGGGAATTTTTTTAAAAACATTAAACACAATATTATATTTCATAATGTAGTAGATTATAATTTTTGCAATTTTTAGAAATAATTGTGAAACAGTTTGTGTTCTGTGTATCTAGAAACATGTTCTACTTGGGCTCTGTGCCCTTACTCACTGTTTTCACTCTTAAAAATCATCACAGTTGCATGATACCACCATTGATCAGAGATGTGTAGTTTTAGCATGCTAAATTAAAATTTAAAATAGCCTATAATTGTAATTTAAAATAGCCTATAAACTTAATTACAATATTATTAATATTGTTTTTTTTATATATTTTTAGTATTGAAGTTTACTTTTAAAAAATTAACTCTTTAAAAATTGCAAAAATGTTTTAAGTATTATGTGTTTTAATATATCCCAAAATTTTATTCTGTATTTTTAAGTTATTTTCAATTTAAAATAGCTTATCTTTTAGATTTAAAATTATATTTCATAATGTAGTAGATTATAATTTTTGCAATATTTAGAAATAATTAGAATTAAAAATATATTTAAATATAAACTGAAAATAAAGGAAAAAAACATTTTTGCATTAAAATTATTGTATTAACAATATATAATATAAATTAAAATAAAAATTTTATTACATATGAACAGATTGATTCTATAGTTGTGAATTTTGCATATATGACACATTTGATATATCGTATCTTTGTAAAAATATGATTTACATGAATGTATTTTAAATTTTAAAGATACTGTTTCAGATTGTGTTGATTTCAAATTTATAAATTCAAGTACATTATTGAAATCAACACAATCTGAAAATTTGACATCTATTATAAAAATATATTCACCTGACTCAATATGTTTGTTTTACAAAGATGCATAAAACTTTGTAAGTATCATGTCTGCAACATGCACTATTCTGTAGAGTTGTCCAATGTGTGATAAATATGTATATAAACACGTAATAAATACGTGTAGAAACACAATATAAGCACGTAATAAATACGTGTAGAAACACAATATAAACATGTAATAAATACATGTAGAAACACAATATAAATATGTATGGGAATACATTATAAATGCGTATGGGAACGCATAAATACATATGAGAACACGTTATAAACATGTATGTGGATATACGTAAGAAACACGTATGTGAATATACGTAATATACACGTATATGATATGTAATAAACATGTATCTGGATACGTAATAATAACGTATGTGTATATACGTAATATACATGTATGTGATACGTAATTAACATGTATCTGGATACGTAATAATAACATATGTGGATATGCATAATAATAACGTATGTGGATACGTAATATACACGTATGTAGATACGTAATAATAATGTATGTGGGTATACGTAATAATAACGTATGTGGATATACGTAATAATAACGTATATGGATACGTAATAAACACGTATGTGCATATACGTAATAATAACGTATGTGAATATACGTAATATTAACGTATAAGGATACGTAATAATAATGTATAAGGATACGTAATAATAACCTTTTTTATAACGGTTGGTATACCGTATTCTAACGTACCATTTTTGCGTAATAATTACGTATGGCCTGACACGTAAAGATTACGTATTGCTTGATACGTAAGAATTACGTATTTGTGCTACCTGGGGTAGCTCAGAGATATACATATTATTAAATAGTGCATTATATTATATATAACTTACACCCTCCAGGATTGCCCATATAAATCATGGGCCTCTTACAAACATTTAACACAGGCCCCCTCCATATTTGATATTTGTCCTTTGTACGAATATTTTTGTTTTCATCTCCCTTAAAAGAAATATATTAGTGTTTTGGGAGATCATCCCCCCACACACACACATACACTGCAAGGACAGCCTGGCCCTGTCATCTATGGGCCCACCCCACTAACCATGAATTATACATATATATTTTTTCAATTTATGTATATTTATATAATTTGCTGCTGAGAATTGGGACTACTTCGCCAAGAAGCATATAATGGGAAGTTGGGGGAGACCCTCCATTAGCAAAAATATTACATTAGTTCTCTATAGAGTCCATATTGGAAAACGGTATCCAGCACTGTAACCTGCCATTGGATCATAACCACCCCTTCATAAGATCCTTACTATTCTTTCACTTAGAAGTACCAAACTAACCTGACATAGTTCACCACCAAGTCAGGATGCCTTGCAAACTGTGAAATATGTTTGTTTATATACATATATATAAAATCCCCTGTAGCTTTTCGAACAATTGCTAGTGGACATGAATGATTCTTACTTTACTATTGCTGGTAAACTTTTACTAAAAATTTTCAATAAAATTTCTCTGTTAGTTGACATTTCAAATAATTGTCATATAGTAAGGAACAGTTTTGAATTAGTTAAGAAATTAAAAACTTACTGATATCCATAGCATCAATACCTATGATTTTATTGATTTATTTCATAATATAGATATTGATGATGCCTTTAAAATTATTTTAGAAATACTTGAACAGTACAATATTACCCTGAAATATTCATCATACATCTTTAAAAAATTACTTAATTTCACACTCTATGAAAATTATATTGAGCATGGCAGTTCTTTCTTTAAGCAGTAGTTTGGTATCCCACATGGGTCATGTGCCTAATTTTTATTGGTTAATCTTTATTTATACTGCTATGAAAAAAAGAACTATAATTGTGGTCAGGACATGTGGGACAATAGCCCTAGGCCCAGTGTTTCTTTCAGATATACATCCAGAGGGTTTTGCCCTCACCCTCCTCCAGAGACATTTATTGTTACCCAGCTTAATGTTAATAAATTCAGGTTATAATGAAAAAAAAGTTGTTTCTTTAATTGCTACAGATTTGGAACAGTACAGGTGCAAATCAAACAAATGAAGCTGTTATTGGTGTGCGAATGAGGTTTAGAAATTCCCAAGAGCATACAATATTTATATGCATATATATATATATATATATTATATATATATATATTATTTGGTGAATTTTCCATATTATTCTAAGCGGGAAAATAACACCACCAAAATATTATAGAATTTTTGTTTTATTGTGTCACTTTTTATATGTTGTGCTGTAGGATAAAATTGTGTAAATGATATTTTGTGCAATTTACAGTCATCATTTTCTTGTTTGCAAGATGATGATGATAAAAGTGTATTTTAACATCTTGATAGTGCCAGATTGAGAGTTTTAGTTGCCTTGGGAAACAATATATTGGGTCTATCTTTCTTATGCAATTCAAAAATTTAAATTAACTTAACAGAAATGCAAATTGTGCCGTACAAATAATGTACATTAAAAAAAATAAATATTGTTGATTAGAAATTAAACTAGTTATTTTTTAAATATAATTTTATGGAGGTTTCTTTGAAAATAAGCAGTTATAAAAATATAATAACATTAAAAAATAAAATAAATTGAAGGGAAAAAAAATTTATTTTTTTGTTTTTCTTGTAGCGCTTCACCTGTTTTCAAAACTATGAGTCACCATTGGCTCTTGGTAAATACTTATTGGAGACCTATAACTCATAAAATTAACTTTCTTTTTAGATATTTAGTGACATTGACAAATTCCTAATGCAGGTCGTACCTCAGGAACTTAATTTTCATTCACAATGTTAAAAACTTTCTTTAGGACAAGGATTTTATTCAATCCTTATCACAATTTTGCAATTCTGAAAAAAAAAAAAAATATATATATATATATATATATATATATATTAGTTATCCTTCCTATGTCTGGGGGCCCATTGTAAATTTTTATCAAGAAATTTGTAGCAATTTTTGTTTTGGTATATTGCTTAGAATTCGCCCTTTGTCAAAGGCTGAACCTACACACGTATTTCATTAATTTTAAAAAGAAATAAGATTTATATCTAAAACTTGTCAAATAATAAATTTTTTTTCACTTCCAGTTTCTTATCCACTTTTGGTTCAAAACTTTTCCTTAAAACATCTATTTCTCAGGATTAGATATAGATAGAGCTTAAACAATGACTGATATGGATTCAATATCAAACTCTGGAGGGGTAAAGAGATGCCTGAAGGATTTCCACCGCTATTTCTAAAGATGTTACTTTCAGTTCAAAAGTGTACATTTATCTTGAAACATCTATTTCTTGGGATCCGCTATCGATATAGCTTAGATGATGGCTTATATGGATTCAGCATCAAATTTTGGAGGAGTATAGGTGGTCACCAAATATTTTCACTTCTTGTTCTTTTCTTTAAACATATATTTATCAAGATTGGCTTTAGATACATCTTAATTGATGGCTGATATGAATTCAGCATTATATTCCGAAGGAGGTAGGAGGATTTACTAAAAATTTCCATTTCCAGTTAAAAAAATTTCCTTGAAACATCTATTTATTACGATTACCTATAGACAGAGTTTAGATGATAACTGCTATGGATTCAGAATCAAATTTCAGAGAGGGTAAGGGTTCACCAAGTATATCCAGTTCTGAAGATGTCCATTCCAAACTTTCTGAAAATTTGTATACAAAATAAGTATGTAAAAGAGCATAAATATGCTTAATAGTTCCATTTGAGACCATATAATGGCTCTTTTATAAATTTCTTGTCTTTTCAAGTGTCACAAACAAAAAGTGCAGTCTATTTAGAGCTCTCTGCAATGCAATGCTCTGAGTGCACAAGTCATGTGAGCATGAGCCCTCATTATATCTGAAGAGCACAATATTTCTAGTGATTCATTGGGACAGCATGAACAATCAGAACATCTTTTCCTTTAAATTCTTCTTCGCATTTTCTTTTTGCTCTACACTTTCTCTTTCAAAACAGCACTCCCTAAACCATTCTAAATCTTTTTCACTATTAAGTGTTTACAAAATTGCAGGTAATATTCATTGACCATAACCCTAAGTTCGATACTGTTGTTCAGAATAGTACTGTGTACACCATGGGTGCCCATAAAACTGTTTCGCAGGAAGGGGGCAGTGGCAAAGCATGAAAAGAATTGGGGGGGGGGGGGCAGTGGCAAAACATGAAAAGAATTTGGGGAGGGGGCAGTGGCTACTTAACAACCTGCTACCATGAAACTCTCACTTTAATTATATATTAAAAGGAAATATTTTATGCACTTATTAAATTTGGTTTACAAATAGACAAAAGTAACTTGGTTTACAGGTTGTTTTTTTAGACACCGTCTCCCCAAATTCTCTCCATGCTTCTTGCCCTGCCCTATAGGTGGCCAAGGAGTATACTGATTTAAAGAGGGCCCATTTCATCTATTTGACTTTGGGTTTACTGGTTGGTGACTAGCACCAATAAAGGGGATCCAGCATATCCTCTTAAACAGCTGTATGCTGCATTATCATTCTATTTGAATATTTAAAGTAAAATGACAATATAAGACAATATATTTTGCTCTATCTAATGCTACTGTACTTATATATAGGATGAATAAAAAATGTGCAAATTGGGTAATTTGTTGATAATTTTTTCTAGTTGTGAAGGATGCAAGGGTTTCTTCAAAAGAACTGTTCGCAAAGATCTATCATATGCTTGCAGAGAGGATCGTAACTGTATAATTGATAAAAGACAAAGGAATAGGTGTCAGTATTGTCGTTACCAGAAATGTCTAACAATGGGAATGAAACGTGAAGGTAAATTTACATATAATATTCTATAATTTTATTTTCCTTTAAATATATAAACTTAAAATATAATTAGCAGATTTCAGATACAGCCCATTATAATTCTTAATTTGCACTATGTTACATCTGTATAATTTGTTTATATATAATTGTAACATCTATAACTATTACTTAGCCTGTGGCAGCACTTCTATTTCGCTGCTATAAGTGACAACAGTGAGATGAAATAAAAATAAGAATTATAAAAGTGAAGTTTCTCTCCTCATGTTCACGCATATTTCAACAATGGCATACTACCATCATGGAGAGGGATGGAGCAATCGTGCCAGAATGTGGAAACCATTAGTACTAATAGTCTGTGTACTTCTTCTTTCTGTTTCTCATAAACACACTTTTATTAATTCTTCTATTCCCGTAAATGTGTTCCACCCTGTTTCTTCTAAATATGCTTCTTTTATTGACTATATTTTAATTATGCCTTTAATGTCTGCTCTTCTATTGACAGTTTACATGACAAAATTAACTTTATCTTTAACCTTGGCTTTGAAGCTGCTTACTCTTTAAACTTCATAAAATTTTCTCCACTATCTGTTCTAAATTTATCTATCCCACATCTATGCTCGCTCCATCTTACAACATTTTGCCTTACAAATCCAGTCTTCCTTACAATCTTAAGATCTTCCACCATCTTGTTCAATTTTATCATAAATTTAATTAAAAATCTGTCCATTCTACTGTTACTCCTATGTTTACTTGTATCTGAAACCAGGGCCTGATTGCCGAAAAGGCACATGAAGCATGTGCTTCCCTTCAAAACATTTTAAGGGGGCCCCAAATTGCACCCCATTATTCACATTTTTTTTTCTTTCTTTTATTATTAGTTTAATAGTGAAGTTATTAATTCAATAGTTAAGTTAAACAGTCTCTTTAATTTTAATCGTCTATTTTTTTTTTCCTTTTAAATATTAAACTATTTTCGGGAAAAAAAAAAGAGTGGCATAACAGATAATATTTAAGTTTGAATTAATTATGAACGGAAACTTTGACCACTAGTGATTAAATGGGAAAATATACTATGGTCATTTTTGTACAGGCAACCAGTTTATTTAAAAATAAAATAAAATAAAAACTAGGTTGAACCAAACAACTGGTGTAATAGAATTTTTTAAGCACTGATAAGTTCATAGGAAATTAATTTTAAAAACATTTCTTGGGCTATATTCCCGTAATTCAAAATGGGTCCCCTATTTGGGGTGGTGTGTGGTGCTTTTCTTAATATGGTAGGTTAATTAGGCCCTATCCAAAACCAATAAGCTTAAAAGTGATATTTTGAGTCAAGCTGGTATGTAAGCTGACCCCCTTATTTCCCCTGAAAATAGCTATAAATTCGACAAATTCGAGTCACATTATTGTGACCACCTCCTACTTTTGACATCAATAATACATGGCCAATGAAAGAAGGCACGTGTTGTAAGCTGACTTGGTGAGTATAGAAGGTGTGGTATAGGCATTCTGAAAACTTATCACTCATTGCTGTCATGGCTAAAAGAAGCGATTTATCAGATTTGGAAAAAAGGATGATTATCGGGTTTCGTACTAAGGGTGGCAGTTTTTCCAAAACAGCGCAGTTTGTGAACTGTTTGCATGCTGCTGTGGCTAAAGTGTAGTGTCAATGGAGAAATGGTGCAAATAAGCAACATGGAAACTGCAGAGTGCCACTTGCTATTGATGTGAGAGATAAACATTGGCTCGGAAGGTTCATCAGGGTTGATTGCCATGCTGCAGTGAAGCAACTCATTGACCAAATTAACCAGAGGACTACTGGAAATGTGTCTCAAATGACATTTCAGTTAACTCTGCTACTTATAGGCCTCTGAAACAGAAGGATGGTCACTGCACCTATGCTAACAAAGGTGCAAAGGCTTACATTTGCATGGCAATATTGGAATTGGACCTCTGCTGATTGGCAAAAGATTGTCTTCTTCAATTAGTCATGTTTTCTGCTTTATCAAATGGATGGCTTGAGTAAATTATTTCTTGGTTTGGAGCAGTGCATAATATTTCAAGAAGTTACTGTTAAATTTTAAACATGGATTTTATATCAATTTTTTTATTTTGCAATGTAAAAATCGGGGATGTTTTAAACACAAAAAATGTATATATATATTTTAGCCTGGCTTTTGCCCTCGCAGTACTAGTCAATATTGGTCTACCTATGGCTGCAGTAGCAACCACTCATGAACATGGTGCCAGCACCGCAGCATTCTAGTATGAGTGGTGCCCCACATTAAGTGCCATATCTCAACATGGAGGCACCGCAATCAATAAAAAGGAAAAGAGGAACAGATTAATCTCTCTGGCAAAGCTATGTGCCAGTCATTGGGAGCTGTTGTGTCCCCAGCATATCCAAAAACGGTTAACTAGTGACTATTCCACTTGTTTGGAATTGTGTTCCACAAACGAGAAATAATGGAATTGTACACACAAAAGAAATTTGCCACCTCCATGTTGGATTGTCAAGCCTCAAGTCTCCCAATAGCATGCCACTTTTGTGAATCATCCATACTTTTTCTCTAGGCCATGCTAAAATAGATGGCTATTTCAACATTTCATAAAAATGCTCTTGTTGCAATAAAAGCCATAGATGCAAATGAATCATTTTTTACCAAACATCTAATAGGCATATTTGGAGCAAAGCCAATCACTTTTCTGTGCATGTTTTGATATTGCATATTCTACTCTTAAGATCAATGCAAGTTTTGCACAATAATATCCACACATGTACTTGTCTAGGAATTTGCATTTTACCCCACCACGTCATCATCTCTGAATCCATAACTGGCAAGTGTATAATACTTGATGTGACAAAACCCTGATTTTCCAGGATTTATACCTCAATCCCCAAGATAATTAGACTCAATTTTTTTTCTCTGTGATACATTCAAAGCTGAGAAAAAGAAAACAAACAGAAATTGCAATTGATATGGTAACACCCGAGGGAAAATAACTTTAAAATGGCACTTTTTATGATTTTTGTTCCAACATCTATTTTCCTCAGTGCTGATGGACCTACAATACAGACTTAACTACTGAACCAATGATAATGAATAAACGCTCATTTAGTGTGCTCTTTAGGGAGGTACACACTTTTCTTTTAAAACTTGAAGATAAATATGATTTCGAATTTCAAAAATTGAAAAAACATGATTTTTCGGTCCATTTTCTTCAGTGTTGATTGACCTACAGCCTAAACTACTGAACCAATTGTAATTGATGATGGCTCATTTTGTGTATTCTGGTATGAGATGCATACTTTTCTTTTAAAATTTGAAGGTAAATTTGATTTAGAATTTAAAAAATTGAAAATACATGAATATATGGTTCTTGACGGTAAAGTGAAATTTGTAATGTCTGCTATGTCATTGTTGCATAATCATGTTGATAAATATTTTTACAAAGGCATTGAAATCTCACAAGACATCAAATGCAAAAACCTCCTTTGAAAAAAGTTATGAAATTTCAAAATAGTTTGCACCAAGTACCTATGGGATCAGCGCTGTACTTTCAGGACAAGACCACTACAGCTCCGGTCCTGTGGGAACTTAGAACTACTTATTTTAAAATTTCATAACTTTTCTGGAAGAAGGTTTTTGTTTTTTTACTTGGCAGTGACTTTTATTACCATGAAGTGGTGTTTTTGTGAGATAAAACTACACAATAGAAAAATAACACAATTGGTTCTTATGGTCCTTCTGATTCCTTGTGAAGGACTTTAAATCCTGTACTAAACCTATTTTAGAATAGTATACTGGTGTGTGTATAAAACTTTTTTAAATTTTAATATTTTCTGTATAGCTGTCCAAGAAGAAAGGCAGCGAACTAAAGAAAGAAATGAAAATGAAGTGGAAAGCACTAGCAGTTCTCAGAATGATATGTCTATTGATCGTATTTTAGAAGCAGAATTGAGAGTTGAGCCTAAAACTGAAGATATGGATACTAGTGTGAGTGTTATAAATAAAAATGCATTGCAGTATTCTATGTTCTATGTCTTATTTTATTTTACTGGTGAATATTTAAAAAGAAAAAGATTTCTGTTTAATTATGTAAGAATGAGACTTTCCTTCAATATTTAACTTCAATTTCAAATATATCAGTCTTATATTCCATGATTTACATAGTATAGAAAATATATATGTAGATGTGTAGAAAATAGATATAAATGCTAGAAAAAAATACTTTTAATAAATTATTAATGACCTAAAATGGAATACTATTTCATTGTTTTAATTATTTTGACAAGAGGTAGAATATTATACATATATAGATGGCATTGTAAGAAGAAAATATATACCACCCAAGTTGGCCATCAAAAGACAAACAACATATATAAGTCTTAGATTGCTCCAAGGCCTTAATTCGGACTTGACTTTTGACAGATTGTAAACATTAATAATTAGGAAAAGTAAGATTAATTAATTGAAGATCAATGTACTAAATAATCTTCAAACAGATTAACATATATTGTGTGAACCAGTTATGCATTATTAAATAAATTAAAAAAATTCAAACAATGTATTTTTGTGAAACCAATTTCAGAAATACATTGTTAATTATTGACCAAGATTTGATAATATGTAAAAGTATAAGGAAGTATTTTATTAAGATATTTGAACAAATTTACCCAGCACTGCTTGGGATTTAAGGGTGAGCGTCAGTAAATCTTCTGCCCTATCCGCGCTTTGTTAATTTTCGCGGCACACATTTTTCGCCGAAATTCTGCTCAAACAGTTGCGAAATATTTTCTGATAGATGAAATGCAATGCTTACATTATATTAAAACTAAATTTAATACCGAATAAAACATAGAATATATTTTTTATTTTAATTCAAAATATTTTTGGTGCTGCCATCTGTTGTCGTAATTTAATTCATACCGACTATTTTTATTTTTTTAATGAACATTTTTAAATGTCTATTCCTTCTAATACGCTATTAAATACAACAGCAGATCATATATAATAATGCCACAATTACGGAAACGTAATTGAACTTGGACCTGAACTTGAAGACAAAACTGCAGCTCTCAGTGATGGACATTCAGATCCCCGTATCAAATTTATAGAATGAGAAATTACATTTCCGTGATTGTGGCATTATTATATATGATCTGTTGTTGTATTTAATACTGTATTGAAAGGAATAGATATATAAAAATGTTCATTGAAAAATAAAAATAATCGGTATGAACTAAATTACGACAACAGATGGCAGCACCAAAAATATTTTGAATTAAAATAAAAAATATATTCTATATTTTATTGGGTATTAAATTTAGTTTTAATATAATCTAAACATTGCATTTTATCTTTCAAAAAATATTTCGCAACTGTTTGAGCAGAATTTCGGCGAAAAATGTGTGCCGCGAAAGTTAACAAAGCGCGGATAGGGCAGAAGATTTACTGACGCTCACCCTTAAAGTAGCATCCGTGTAGCACAAGTTATTATCTTTGTTGCATCTTCCAAAGATGTAAATCCCACCTTAAATTCTCTCTCCTGCAATACAGGCACACTTCGCAATTTTTTCGATGCTGAATGAGATCCTTTAAACTAGAGAGCCTTGATAGGTGGTAAAAAGCATAATTTGAATGCTGAAAGATACATTGGGCAGTACAATTGTATAAAATCATTAAAATTTTTCTTTTCTCACTTGAAAACTCAATCTAGCTTTCTTAACTATCGCTCAAAAATCTCTGATGTCATCCATGCCATTCTGTCCCTTTCATAGTTCACAGGTAAAGTCTTAACATCTTTAAAATATTTGGGGGTTTTTTGATTTACTGATTACTAATGGTTTTAGTTTTCAGAACTATTTAAGTTTGTGGCTAGAAGAACTGTAAAACAATCTTTGCTGTTTTTCCCTCTAATATTTTTCTCTTTTGAAGGCCAGAATTTTGTTAGGCAAAACACTAAAAAATACACCAGTCTCATCACAATTGAACACATCTGCAACCTTATATCCTTCCATTATTTGCTTAACTCTTTCACGACGATCGGCACGCCCACGTGCCAGCTGCGAACTTGCATTCAAGGATGAACGGCACGCACTCGGGCCGGAGGAAATTTTACCGCAAGCGGATAGTGGCATCTATAAGTGCCACCACGCGGAACATTTTAATTTGTCTACTAGATGGCATTCCATGTCCGTGGAACTAACTCCAATGTATTTTGCAGAGGCATGACCTTGGCAGAAGAGGATCGAATGAATTATTTTTCCATTTGGAGCGGTGAAAATCATTTTGTAATATAAACAAACAGAGCAATTCTCGTAGCATCAACAATTTTATAATTGAGTTTCGGTTTTTATTTTTATTTCAGAGTTATGATTTCGTTGGTGAATCATAGGAATATAAGAGAGTATTTTTTTTGGGGGGGGTTTTAGAGGCAGTGAAATTATTCTTTTATTTCGGATAAAAGAATGGGAGCAACTAACGAGTATTTTTTATTCAGATTTGTATGAAAATTATACATCAAATAGAACATAAATATTTCTTTTATTCCTGAAAGAAGTAGATTTCTGTGTTGAATAGGTGATTTTTAGTGAATTTTTTTCGAGAGTTATGCTTAGCGCAAAAAATGCGCCGTCCTTTGGGACGAGTTCGGAAGCGAAGCACTTCGTCTTTTGGATCGCGACAGTTCCGGAATGCCGCCGTCCCGAAAGGGTTAAGGACATATTTTTTCCAATTCTCAACAGTTTCTTGAGAAGCAGATGTACTTTCCCCACATACAGTTCTAAAGATGATGTCATGGCACTGTTTGAATCATGTTAACTATCCATTACTCATGGAAAATCACTTTGGTCAAGTTTTCTTACAAAATCCTTTGCTTCCTCTTGGGTTATTGGTCCTGATAATGGGATTGAGCAAAACCAAGCTGATTTGAACCACAACAAAGTTGCTTCTTCTATTGCAGTGATGTCTGATTTTCTTATGCATTTTCTGCTGGGTTCATAAGGTAGTAGATAATCATGAAGCAAAATAAGGGGCTTGTTCACAGGCCTGGTTTAAGGCGTGGGCGGCGTGGGCAATTGCCCACAGCGGACGAATTAGGGGCGGCCATTTGGAAGTGAAATAAGGTGTAGTAAGAATGACTTTTGTGGTCGTATTAAAAAATATTTTGAAAATGAACCAATTTTGTGCCACTTTAATATAAATGAATTTACTTTTTTAGATAGTATTAAAATATAAAAAGGATAAAAGCGTTTTTCTCTCATAATTATATCTTTTTCAAAGCAATGTACAGTTCTGCTTGAAAGTACGTGCGCTCAAACACTTGGGAGATTACCAGATTTTAAACAATTTGCAGCTGGGTGCAGCCTGCAATCCCTTGGGGGACTTTGTTTCCCCCAAATACTGGGAAAAACCCAAGGGCCGATTCTCAGAATTTTTTTCTGGTTTCAAATTCAAATTGCAAACACATGGATGCGGCCTCTATGATCGCACTTCTAAAAGGACGGGAGGGAGGAGATTAGTCCAGATGGTCATTCTTTTTGTCGTCTACCGTTTTAGCTGTTTTAGACATTGAGCCTAGCTGGAGACCATGTAGATAACAAACACAATGACTACAAGTAAAAAGCTACTTCTTCAAAAAAGTTCAAAGTGTTGTGTTATGCTGCCGTGCGAGATTCACAAATCCATCGACAAATATGGCTGTCTTTTGAGTTCTAACTACTCGGGTAACTTTTTCTTTCAATTGTTTAAAATATTTTTGCAAAATTTCTTAATTGACTACATTTTTTGTCGATTTTTAATGTGTTTCAACAAATAAAATTAATTTGGTACTGAATTTAGTCTTTGGTATTAGCCCCAGAATAATATTGATAAAAGAATAATTTTTCATGTTTTTATCCAAAATAATATGCCCCGTGGCTGTTCTATGAGGAATTTCAGAGGCAAATAACTAAGCAATGGTGTAAAATGATCTTAATTTTGTATTTTTACCAGTTTCATTGCAAAACGAAAAAAAAAAATGGTACAAAATATTTTTGCGAAGGAATTCCTTTATGAATATCTGCATGAAAGTGCAAAAGTTGTTTATACATTGTTAAAGCTGTTTCATAAATTAATAAATTTATTCTATAGACTCAATATGGGAATTATATATATTCTTTTGCTCATGCATAAAAATTTCTGTCTAGATATATGTTCGATAATCCGTAAATACTATTTTATTTTTTCATAATTACACTTTTAGTTATAATTATAATTTAATGCACTTTTAAGTAAAATGTTAATTAAACAACCTTAAAATTTGCTATATACATTTTGATATTGTGATTTTTTTTTATTTCTACTCAAACAATTCATTTAATATCCCTATGTTCTAGTCAACAATCGATTTATTATTATTCTTATATAAAGTTGTATTGTATGATATGTAGTATTTTTTTGTCCATTTTTTCTTTCAAAACCAAGAAAAAATGAAACATTGACGTTCCTCTTTTCCAACGAATGGAATTTATTTTTTATTCTTAATACACCCTATTTTTATTACCCCACTCGAAAGTTCATAATTTTTAATTTCTAACACACACACCCCCCCCCCCCCCCCCCCCCCCGTCCTTTTTTTAAATGAATTTGGAAGCATTTCGATATTTTCCTGTGTTTCTGTTGGGCCCATGTATCTCCAAATTCTTTTCAGATGTTTTCTTTTATTATTTTTTTCAAAATTACGAAAATAAATATTGCGCGTTTTACCGCGTTGTTCTCTAATGATTGCAAATATGATTTTCCCCTCTCTCTTAGTTTTGTTATGCACTTTATCTTTCGGCAGAAAATTAAAATATTTTTAATTTTTACCCCCTCCACCTTTCTTTCCTAATTGTTGTCCCCTTTTCTATTCTATATATTTTTCCTGCTTTTGGATTAGGTTTTGTATCTTCGAACATTTTTTTATATATTTTCATTCACTTGTCACAAACTCAGGGGCATTTTAAACATTACATTTCAATCGTCTTCACCCCCCAGTGAATCTATAATAATGAAAAGAAGAATCTATCTGTTTGTTTGTCCACAATGCCGGTCGATATCTGTCTCATTGAATTTTTTCACACAGTCTCATCTATACCTGAACTAATGCATCTCGAAGGCCTTTTACAAAAATTTACATTCGATTTTTAACGAATTTTTAAATTCCAGAATCAGATAATCTCCAGCTACTGATATGACCTAGCAGCTTTATTCTTAATTTAACAGTTACAGAACCTCCAGCCATCGATATGATCTAACAGCTAATCATACGATTTAACAGCTACCGTAACGATCTAATGCCACGTTCATCTCCTAGAGGTTATTAATATTTCATTCATTTATATTTTGCATCACGGAGCACGGAGAGCGTTTATTTTTTTTTTCGCTTTGCGGATAGCGTACTGGTAATTTGACGTCGGTTTAGGACTTGAAGAAAATTGAGTAGTGTTATTTGTAAATGTAGTAACGGGGTTTATTTGCATCCCAGTCAACACCGGGTAATTCATTCCAGTGATACAATAAAGCAAATGTTAAATTAGTCAAAGCTTAAAATTTTGTTGTAATTTGGGTAGTATTCCATTATTATGTATATTTCCGTGTGTATATTTCCACCTATTCTGGTCAAACCTCACCAATCATTAAACATCTTTAGAATCCCCAAGTTCATTTAACTTTCTAATTTTTTTTTAAACAAGACAAAATATCTCATACTTGTGCACTAATATTTCACAAAAGAATAAGTAACCAGACTGATGTGCAACAATCGTGCCATTTCAAATATTACAGCTTTCTCACCCATTAGAAAACTTGATTTTTGAAGTATAGTGGTTATATTCCATGTCCCTTCTGTATTTTAATCAGATTTTAGAGGGGCTACAATGGACAGTCACAAACTGCTTCGAAATAGAATCCCAGATTTTTCTCTGCGAAATCAAAAACCAACAAATTTAAATATTTTTGCATTTTAAATTTAATATTAAAGATTAGCTATTTAAATAAATTGCTGATAACAACCGGCAAAATTCTGAATTGTCCTGTTATATTATATCTTAGCTTCGTAGAGATTGAAATGCTTTTCCTTCATCTCTCCTCTTTCCTAATTTATTCATAAAATCATTTCTTTGATTTGCTTATAATGTTTTACTGCTAAAATATACAAATTATTCCTAAGATTTATGCAATTAAAAATTCAAATTTTATTAAAAAAATGATGAGGGTAACTTTCATGACACTACATAATGAGTAAGTTACTTTTGATTCCTGTTAAATTCAGAAAAATATAATCGGCGGAGACTGTAGTCCGATGGAGCCGAAGTTGCTTTGCGTGAATAATATTTTGTAAGATAAAACTCCAGTAAAGTTCAATAAGTTTATTCGATTATTTCGGACTCATTTGTTTCGTTTATAGGCTTTCAAAGCAATACAAATTACTAGCAATACAAATTAACTATTTGTAACTAGCTAGCGTTTTTAATTTTCACCCCGATTTCATCTGAAAACTCCGACCATAGACTCCACTTTAATATATTCGATTATTTTACTAATTTGATTTGCAGTATAAAAATTAAACTTACTGAGGATATTTTACATTTGAGTTAATCTATAAACGTGTCTGGCGGCACATAAATACGTAATTGAATACGTATATTTCCACCTATTTTGTTCAAACCTCACCAATCATTAAACATCTTTAGAATCCCCATATTCATTTAACTTCCTAATTCTTTTTAAACAAAGCAAAATATCTCGTGCTTGTGCACCAATATTTCACAAAAGAGTAAGTAACCAGACTGATCTGCAACAATCGTGGCATTTCAAATATTACAGCTTTCCCACCCATTGGAAAACTTGGTTTTTAAAGTATAACTAAAATATCGAAATTGTAACCACTGTACTTCAAAAACCAAGAAAGTGATTTAAAATCCAATTATATACACTTGTAGGATTCTTAAAGAGCAATAAATTCATGTTTATTGTTTATAGCTATCATTTTTAGTTTTTAAGATATAAGCATTGCAAACTTAAAATACTTCAAATTTTCAAACTTCTTCCACTTGGCAAGATGATTACTCAAAAACTATAAAAGCTTTTTTAAATATACATATAAATTTAGAAACTAAATTTCCTCATACATATTTTTATCACTTAATATAATTCTATCGATCTTTTATTATTTCGAAGATATTTCGAGTGAAAGTATGAAACATGGAAAAAACTCATTTTTATGTTTCAAAGTTTAAGCCACCCCTCCCCCAAAAAATAGAGTTCGAACCAAAATCCAATTATATACACTTGTAGGGCTTTCACAGAGCTACAAATTTATGCTTATTGTTCAAAGCTTGTTCTTTTAGTTTTTGAGATGTTACTAACTTGAAAAATGGAAAAATTTCAATCTTCTTCAATTTGACAAGACGATTACTCGAGAACTATAAAAGCTTTTCTTAATAATAAATATAGATTTTGATACTAAATTCCCTAGTACGTATTTTTGTCGTTTACTATTTATATCTTTATTTTATAGTTTAAAATGAAAACAAGAATAATAAAAACACTCGCTGGGACAGACACTTTTTGTTTTCTAGAAAATAATTTTGAATATTAAAATATTGATATTATTATTATAAGTGTCCAAAAGGTTTACATTTTTCATAACGCTTCGTTTCCCCTACACAGAAACCCCAAACATAGATGTTATTCACGTCGACTTACATATAATATGATTGTTTATTTAATATTTTTGAATGCCGTTTTCTTCTTATGATTTAAAAGAAGTTAGAAAATTTGCGACCTTCCGAGTGTTCATTTCCCTTTAAAATCATAAATTTTGTTCACTTCACTTCATTTGTTCTAGCAATTTTGTCTCTCTAGACTCCTATGCACACCCATATATATATTACACTCACGCACAGACATCCATTTAAAAATAATTGATATGGGTTAAAGGATGTCCAAAACGTATATTAATCCGTCAAACATTCGAGTTTTCGACCCCATCATTATTTTCCAATACATCATTTGTGTGCAAGGAAATTGCAAATAAAGTCCAAAATTCAGTTATGTATTATAAATTACTGCTGCATTATGCATGCATGTATGCATGTAGAAAGAAATGTAAGGCATTACATTTTCTAAACCGCTAATTAAAACTCTAAATTTAGATGAGAATAAAATTTGATAGTGTGAGACCAGAAATAGATCTCACACTGTGATGAGATAAGTTTATATGTGTAATTTATTGTGTACAAAACCGCAAACAATACTGTCAGTCTGGATGGCGCCGAGTTTTACAACACGGATACCCAAAAGGTCACAAAATCATAAATTTAGGGGCGCCAAGACTAGGGGAGGGGGGGGGGACGAGCGGACCCTTACGAGGATGGGAATCATGCCATTGGATAAAGATTAACTAATGGAAAATGGGCTTGTTGCGTCACATTAAGAAGGAAGGTATAATTAAGGAAGCATTAAGAAAATTTTTATTATATATTTGTATTTTATATATATATATATATATATATAGGGTGGCCCCAAACTGTCTTGCCCACACACGAAAATATCCTTGAAGCCTTTCTACAGTAGACAATATTCACCTGATTGTTATCAAAGCAATGACCAAAGTCTGGTCTTTCTGATTTCCAAGCAGCTGGGCCAAATTAGGGTGACATTCCTTCAGCAGACACCTCCAAGGCGTAAGTTACAAGGAATAAAGGGAATGTTTGACTGAACATCATAGAGAGTAATGAAAAAATAAAATTGTTGAAATACCCAAGAACAATGACATCAAATTCTTAACACTGACCAACTCTTGGACAATTTGTAAAGATTAGTTGTGATAAATAGTGCAAATTGTAGTCGACTTAAGTGGGTTTTTATTAACATGTCTTAAGTTACAGAGATTTTTCCAACAGGAATTAGTATTATGCCAACTGTGGGGATAATATAATTTGAATTACCAGGGTAGTCAAGTTATCATGATTCCACTGTATATATATATATATATGTATATATATATATATATATATATACACACATGCAAAGTCCCCCATCCCCAAATATAAATTTCTGACTATGGCCTTGCATCACGGAAGAGGACGATGGAGGTTTTTAAAAATACTATTAGTGATTATAAAATCTTTCAACAAAATATGTATGGTAATAATGTTTATAAATAATGGCATAATTATACTTCCTTATCTATATGTTACTATGACATTTTATGCATATTAATAATAGACTGGTTAAGAGCTTATATATGGAATTTAAATTTTTGAATAGTAATGTGTAATTGATATAATTTAATATAGTACATATTATGCTTATATATATATATATATATATATATATATTCTTTTTTTGAGTTACGGTGCACTATCTTTGAATATTCTGTAAAAATTTTAAAATAATTTTTGTAAATGCCTAAGGGATTATCTGACAGATTTTCATATCTTTCTATTATATTATTTAGTGGTTTGTGAAACAAGAATCCCCTATGTCCCCTATGTCTCCCATGTCTCCTCAAAAAGATCCAGTCATCAATATTTGCCAAGCAGCTGATAAACAACTATATCAACTTGTAGAATGGGCCAAACACATTCCCCATTTTACAGAACTTCCTATTGAAGACCAAATGGTTTTACTGAAAGCAGGTAAGATTTCTTGGGAGCTAAGTGATTAAAAATATATACAATTGAGTCTGGTCACTTATAGCAAGTTCACTTACAGCAAAAGAGAACTGATAGCAAATAATTGGTTATGGTGTTTTGAGCAGGTTCCTTAATGTCAAAAGGAAGCAAATTCAAATATGAGTGTCAATTGCTTATTGAGATATAGCAAAAACATTTTTGGTCCTATTAACTTTGCTATAAATAAGCATATGCTGAGTTAGTGGGGAAGGAGCCTAGTGGGGCTAAGCAACCCCTGAAATGTTTGGTGTTTAAACTGGCTGTATCACCACAAAGGGACCAGCACCTCAAACTAACTTTCATAGCTCTGCTTATATAAGCATGTATGACTGTACAGTAGTTCCTACTTATCCATGAGGGATACAATATCCAAGATGTCCAGTGAATACCTGAAATCGTGGATGGTACCAAATCATATATATATATTATGTTTTTCCTATATATGTACCTATGATAAAGTTTAATTTATAAATTAGACATTAAGATATTAACAACAATAACTAATAATAAAATAGAACACTTATAACAAAACACTGTAATAAAGTTATATGCATGCCTTCTGATCAAACATTAGAAAAAGGCTAATCTGCTTTGGGAGACCCTGGATTATCAAGCCATGAAGATATTGATGGTTGGATAGCAGGCATAGGTGCTGGCTGTGTGTGTATGTGGGGGGGGGGGGGAGCAGAGGGGCCCCAAAACCCACTAAAATTTTCCAGAGTGTAATGCCCTCTCTTGGGAATTTCACGATTTTTTTCTAACTATATCTTACAAAAAACAAGAAAATGCAATTTTCAATTATTAATGAAAGACTTGCACGCAAAAAAAAGAACTGAAAATGCTATAAACTAAATGTCACATTAAATTCAATCTTGCTCATATTTCCTTTACTACAGAGTCATTTCAAAATTTCTCACACACAAACCATGTTCCTATTATCCCAGGAAGCATGCTTATGATAATGACATAAACATTTGGCTATCAGAACTTATCTGATTGACCACTTAGTTCAAAGAGTAAAAGAGATACGTATTTACATCCATGTGATCAGTATTTCCAAAAAATAGTCGCCTACAGTGATAACCATAGATACAGAAAAAACTATTTATGGGGATAACCAGAGCTGTTTACTTATTCTGTAGACTTTTTTACAATTATACATGTTTATAACTTAAAATATCAATTGTTTATTATTCCATGGGGATGACTTATTTGGTCTACTGTATACCTGCTACTGTCATCTTTCCAGGTGGTATTGTGTATAACCATTTGAAGCTGCAAACACTGGGGGGGGGGCAGTTTCGTCCCTGTGAGCACTGGACATTTGACAGCTATTAGCATGAAATCATTTTGGGCCATAGAACTAAAGTTATAAATTATGAGAAAATGGAAAATACTGGATTCGTTGGAACTTTGTGGGTAAAATGGTTGCTTTTTGTAGAAGAAATGGACATATGTTCAACTAGTGTGGTCTCAGGTGTGTGATATTTGTAGTGTTGAAGGCAGTATATGTTTTAGAACTTTTTATAAACATTTCATTTTGATATGTGATGAAAAAAACATGATAATTTGGTGCTATTCGTAAAGGTTGCATTTTGGTTTGTGATGAAAGGAAACATACTTATTTCTCTTGGATAAATTTATAATTAAAACAGCAAAAATTTCTCCTAGCATAAGAAATCCTGAAACTTCTGAAAGACCTGCATAATATATTATAAATAATGCAGATTTTAATATCTTAAGTACAACACTATCTGAGAATTATGTTATAACAGCTCTATATATCGCATTTTGTATAATTGTACTCATAGTTGTTTACGTATTAAAGAATATAACTATATTAGATCCTTGATTTAAATGGCCTAGTGTAACATGACAATGCTACACTTTTATCAAAAATAGAATTTTTTCAGAAATAACTAAATGCAGTTAGATATCATTTGATGGAAAAATCCCAGTTTAGTAAAGAGTATTGCTTGTCATGTTGTTGTTCCAAACTCTTTACTTATATGTTTCTGTTTATTATAATAAAACTTGTTTTTACATATCTTCATAGCTGCCAGCTCTCCCAATTTTTCTTCCCATCCCCCAGTCTGACCCAATATCCTGGTTTTCAGCTGTCTTTATTTACCTTCAAGGCCTATATATTCACAAAGTATTTTTTGTACCTATTTTAATTTTTCAATTATTCCATATTAGAGCAACAAAACGTGATTTTTTGATAGTGACGTGATAATTTTTGATAATAAAACGTGATAATTTTTATAGTGTGAGTAAAAGTAAAATATTTTACTAAATGAAATGATTTCATGTAAATAGTGTGGTTGTGTGGTTCAGTTTGTATATCTGTACATTGCTGAGAGTCCAGAAGCATCATTTTTCATCCTCTATTGCACAATAAGCAGACTACACTAGCTTATTTTCATATTTTGGGTACGTTTAAGGGTGAGCGTCAGTAAGTTTTCTGCCCTATCCGCGCTTTGTTAACTTTCGCGGCACACATATTTCGCCGAAATTCTGCTCATACAGTTGCGAAATATTTTCTTATAGATAAAATGCTATGCTTAGATTATATTAAAACTAAATTTAATACCCAATAAAACATAGAATATATGTTTTATTTTAATTTAAAATATTTTTGGTGCTGCCATCTGTTGTCGTAATTTAATTCATACCGACTATTTTTATTTTTTAATGAATATTTTTAAATGTCTATTCCTCCTAATACGCTATTAAATACAACAACAGATCGTATATAATGCCATAATCACGGAAACGTAATTGAACTTGGACTTGAAGACAAGGGAACTTGAAGACAAAACTGCAGTCCTCAGTGATGTACATTCAGATCCCTTATCAAATTTATAGAATGATAAATTACCTTTCCGTGATTGTGGCATTATTATATATGATCTGTTGCTGTACTTAACACTGTATTAGAAGGAATAGATATTTAAAAATGTTCATTAAAAAAATAAAAATAATCGGTATGAATTAAATTACGACAATAGATGGCAGCACCAAAAATATTTTGGATTAAAATAAAAAATATATTCTATGTTTTTTGGGGCATTAAATTTAGTTTTAATATAATCTAAGCATTGCATTTTATCTTTCACAAAATATTTCGCAACTGTTTGAGCAGAATTTCGGCGAAATATGTGTGCCGCGAAAGTTAACAAAGCGCGGATAGGGCAGAAAACTTACTGACGCTCACTCTTAAGAAAATACACTCTGTTGCAAAAATATATATGCATCCACAAAAAATTGAGCTATAACTGTGAAACTTTGTATGCAAATGTAGTTTTAAGAGTTATGCAAATGATCAAACTATCAGCACCAATGATCTTATAGGGCTCATGCAATGTGCATGAGAACGACTCATCCTGCAGCATTTAAAACAACCAGTCTGTCCCCCCTCACGGTAATTGAAACTATATTTTCTACTTTGATACTGCAAGTTATGTGCAAATGTAGTTTTAAGATTTATGCAAATGATCAAACTGTCAGCACCAATGATCTTATAGGGCTCATGCAGTGTGCATGAGAACGACTCATCCTGCAGCATTTAAAACAACCAGTCTGTCCCCCTCACAGTAATTGAAACTGTATTTTCTGCTTTGATACTACAAGTTATGTACAAATATAGCTTTGAGATGTACTCGACGGCTCTATAAACAATTGTCGAATTTAGAAAAAGGTCACATCATAAGCCCAAGGGAAGCTGGTTGGTCCAACAAACATATCAGTCGCTATCTTGGTTGTATCAGTATAGTAGTTGCTCGGTGTTGGCAACAGTGGAAAGCACATGTAACCAACGTAGAGGTTCAGGACACACAGTTGCTCTAGAGGATCATGCAGTTAGGAGAGGAACCAGTTCCACATCAATGGCATTGCTATCAGCCATTAGAAGTCATTTTCCATCCTCCACGTATCCTGTACCAAGGGATACTATTTGAAGATGACTGGCAGAAGGTGGTATTAAATGTTTGCATCCATTAAGGTGCCTACCACTGACCTCTATACATAGACACAGCTGTCTGGAATGCTGCCGAGCTTGGTCAGCCTGGACAGTGTCGAATTGGAGGCATGTTGTCTTTAGTAATGAATCCCACTTCTCTCAGTGCTGGTTGACTACCGCATGCATGTGTGGAGGACTTGCGTTCCAATTCTGTATTTGTTGCTGAGCAGCACACGATTATCACAGGTTATGTGACAATCTGGGGAGCCATCTCATGGGATAGCCGATCACCTGAAATTATGCTGCAAGCCAATCTGATTGATGGCTTGCTTGTATGTTGATGATATTTTGCATATTCTGCAGTTGATTTTTCTGCCTATGCTATCAAGTTACCTGGTTTCCATTTACCAACAAGACAATGCTTGGCCACATAGTGCATGACTTTTTCAACATTGTTTTTAAGGATTTAATACCCTCCCATGACCAACCAGGTCCCCAGACCTATCACCAATAGAACACGCCTGGGACATGCTGGTATGGCGATTGCAGACTTCTCAGATTACCACTAAATTAGCTCACTAGTGGCAATATTTGTGGCAAAATCTTCTGCAGAGGGACATAAGCCACTTAATTGACTCTATGCCACATCAAATTGCAGCTTCTATAACTGCCAAGGGATGATTTTCCATGGAATAAAATGTCATCCTCTTGTTGCCACTATTTCTTAATAAAATGTTTTTTTTACTTCCAAATTCTAATCATTTGCTTATCTCCTCAAATGATACATACATACCAAGTTTCACGATTGTAACTTAATTTCTTATGGGTGTATATATTTGTTTGCTACAGAGTGTATTTTGCATAATTAACCAACTACTATGGAAGTAAGATGATTCTTATGTAGTTACATTTTCAAGCACTGCTTTTAATCCAAGGCTTGGCAATTCTTGGTTTTAAAACATTTAATATTTTAAATGATAAATTTGTATTTATTATAGTAAAGTTTTTTCTAAAATATTATTTTTATTGATAGTATATTTACCAATATAACCACAATGTGCAAATCTCAATATTTCTATTATATAATAATCTATATCCATGATTTTTTAAAAATAAATAGACATTTGAATAGCCTTAATTGGGTATAGTTCCATTTTTCTATGTGGTTTTTTGTAATATTTTTTCTAGTGTCTTTCGGTTTGTTATTTCTCAGTTTAGTTAATGCTGTCATCCCACCAGAACTATTTTATTCTATGCATAATATTCTAATTGTTTTGCTTTTGAAGACTTCAATACCTTCACTCTTAACAGATATGTTTAATATGCAAATATCTGTATTTAGTTTTGTTTTAAATCTCTTAATTATAATCATGAGGAATTCCTATTTTTGTTTTATTTGTTGAAAGTTGTGCTTACTGTATTTAGATTGAGTATAGTTGTCAGAGATGTGTCTTGAAAACCTCCCAGTTTTTCATATTTGGAGGTTAGCAGCTATGTATCTTACACAGCTGATGTATCTTACACAGCTATGTATCTTACATATCCAGATCCATATAAAGATTTCGTTACATATACTAACTTAACTTTAATTTTATTATTTTGCAACTTTATCATTTTATACCCTCAATGGGTGTGGGTAACTAACAATATGCTAGATAGCATAACAGACTCTTGTAGTGTGTTGTAGCCCCTCCCACTTTTAATAAGAAGAAAATACAATTTGTAAAAAGATGGTATCTAGTTTTTAAACAAGGGAGTGAGTTCAGGAGCCCAGGAACTCACGTTTTATAATTGGTAAACTAGAGTGGTGCAGGTCTAAAAAAGATTTTTTGTATAACTTTATTGTATGTAACTTTTGAATCTTTTATATAACTTTAACAGATTATGCACACCCTTGAGATTTCATAAACTCTGTGCTTATGATGTCAAGAGCAGGCGATGTCAATAGCTGGGGATTCTTGATAGTTAAAGATTTACTTGTCAAAACATTTTGAAAGAACATTGTAATCAGAAGTTATTATATTTTTCTGTTTAGCTAGTTCATCAAAGTGTTGCTTCAAAGGTTGTAATCTTTCAGTGACCATAAAATGACTTTAATATTGCATTCTACTAAATTTTTAGTATTATTCTGTTACTTGTATTGCTAATAAATCTGTTACTTCACCTCATGCAAGTTTCCAATAAACATAATATCTTGCAACCTGGCTAGTACTGTTAATTTTAATAGCTTATGAGCCCAGATATGCCCCTCTGACCTTTCTTCAAATATTCTGGTAATTATGAAACATCTGAGTAGGTTTTACTTATAGATGTGTTCTACATTTGATAGTAAAAAGTGAATTTTGTATTCATGGTGACTCAATTTAGGCCTAAGTAGTTACCTCAAAATATCTAGCATAGAGATCTTGACAATGAATAAATTTAATGGTAAATATTATTCTCAAAGCAAATTTCTAATAAACTGTGTTTTAAAAGCAAAAGACACTTTCAAACTTTTTACTGGTACTGAAGGGAGACCTATAGAAACTAATACAAAACTGGAGAAATGAATTAAAGATGCTGCAATTACATGATAGCTATGATAGCTACATGATATTACATGATAGCTACATGATATTACACATTATCACCAAGTAAAGATGCACAGATGTACTTATTAGATAACAAATTCTTGATCCAACAAAAGATCGTCATATCAACACCTTTCCTATCAAGAGCATGTAGGATGGTGTCAATGGGCACTTTATCAAAAGCGCCTTCAATGTCAAGAAAAGTGGCAAGAGCAATTTCCTTGGCATTAAAGTTTCTCTCCAGAATAAAGGAGAGACTGTAGAGAGCAGTATCCGTAGATTTACCTGGTTGATAGGCATGCTGAGAGTTAGACAAAGGCATAGAAGCCAGAGTCACTTCCCTGATATACCTGTCAATGAGCTTTTCAATAGTCTTTAAAAGAAACGACGTAAGGCTAATAATAGGCCTGAAGGATTTGGCCTCATAATAATTATCCTTACCAATCTTTGGAATAAAGATTACCCTTGTATGCCTCCAGGCAGAAGGTACATGACCAAAGGCAATACAAGCTCTGTAGATTCTGCAGAGAATGAGAGCAAGCACCTTAATTCCCTCCTGAAGAAGGATGGGAATGATGCCATCAATCCCTGGAGTTTTATAGGATTTAAAGGAGTTCAAAGCCCAATTAACCCTATCCAAAGTGACCACACTCTTAGCAATGCTCCACTTACTGCTGTTACAAGTAGAAGTGAGGTGAGCAGCAGGAGTGGTACTGTGGCAATTAGATTCAGAAACCAGAAAATGAACCCTGAACATTTCATCCAGGGTCTCTTCCCCAGTCCCAGAATAGCCACCATTAGGTAACCTAACAGTATTTAGGTTGCAATTTCTGTCTTTTGACATGAGCTTGACCATTTTTGCAATAGCAGAAACGTCTTTGATGCCGTCGCAGTAGTTTCTCCAGGAGTTCCTCTTGGAGTCTCTGATTGCCTTATTGTAGGTAGTTAGAGCAGATTTGTAGACCTGCCATTCACCACTATTTTTGGCTCTATTAAAGAGCTTTCTGCATTTGCTATGTAAGCAGCTGAGCTCTTTTGACCACCAAGGAACTAACCTTGGGGAGACAGCTTTAGTAGCCTTACAATTCTGGTAATATGAAAAGATAATGGATCGTTGCACGTGGTCAACGGCCAAATCTATTTCAGCTGTAGAAGAGTACTTACCAGAATGATCTGCAAGCTTTGAAAGAAGATCTTCTCTGTAAGAAACCCAGTTGGTACGTTTGGGGTTCCTACCTGCTGCCATGGTCAATTTTGTAAGACCTTTAACAGAAAAGGTGATTAAACGATGATCAGACAAAGATGATATATCATCTGAAACAGTCCAGTTTAAAACACAGTCATATGTAATATTGTTACATATACTCAAGTCGATGACTTCACGTCGGTTTATTGTAACAAAAGTGGGCGAGTTGCCCTTGTTGAGAATAAAACGGTTGGAGCGGACAATGTGCTCCAAGAGATCATCGCCATGACTATTACAGTTACTACTGCCCCACACAGTATGGTGGGCATTAGCATCACAGCCAATGATCAGTCTTTTACCCTTACTACAGTACTCAATGAGACTAGTAGTGACATTGGTAAAAGTTTCTCTTTCTTCATAAGGAAGATAAGCAGAAGCAAAGATGAATTCATCTAAATGCTCATTAGTTTTGAAGTTCACTCTGATAGCAACATTATCACCATCAAGGAATTCCACAAGGTGAAGAGCATTGAGTTTGTTACTAACAACAATATAAGCTCTAGGTCTGATACAAGATGTATCATAAAACACATTGTAGCCCTTGATCCCAAGACCCAAAATTTTATTATTGCAGGTCCAGGGTTCCTGAATTAGAGCAATGTCAGCCCTACCATCCATCAACCTCTTGCCAAGAATAGCAGAGGCAGAACGACTATGGTGCAGGTTGATTTGCACAACATTAAGACAGCCCATAAAAAGGAAAGAAACAGGGGCAGCAAAAAACTAGGAGGGAGTGGCCTTCCTAGTATCATGAGAATGATCAGTGTCAGGCACGTCATTCTCAAAATCCTGCATGCGTCTTTCCAGCTCGTCATCTGGAAGCAATTTCCAGTTCAACAAGCTTAGGTATCATAGTATCAACATTAGTGATACTCACCTGAGAGGAGGTTGCCTGATCTTCTGGCTGTACCTCCATCTCCATCTTCCTTTTGGGCCTTTTGTTTGGGTCCTGAAGAATTTTGAAGATTCCACGGTCCAAACCGGTGTGAGCACCAAAGTCAGCTCTGCGAATCGCATCCGCAGCCTCCGAGTCTACCTCGAAGATCCATCTTACGGAGTGGGGTTCCACAAAGTTTTGCAGAACATGCCACTCCTCAGACTTCAACTCCGGGTTGAAACGGTTCAGCCGTTTCAGCAAAACGCTCGGCTCTTTAGTGTAAACATCTCTGGTCTTGAAGGCCACCTTGACAGGTTTGGGTAGATCATTGGCACTCAAGACTTTGAGTACCTCACCTAAAACCTGTCTGTTATTGTGGAAGGTTTTCTTAATCCATTCCACAGTAGTTGCATCATTGCACTGAAGCACCAAGACTCCAGCATATAAACCAGAACCATGGATCTTCGGAAGTTGCTCACCAGTGGGTATCTCATCTATTTTACCGAGAATCTCCATCTGGATGATGTTAACCTCTTCCTTGCTCAGCTTACTTGAAGGGAAGGAATCTTTAATGACTGCCATTTTTAAAACCTGGACTGCATGAGCATATGATCCAGGTTGGATGTCAGTCCTTGATCTCTTTTTATTGACCAGATCTCTTGGAGAGGGTGTGGCTCTATCCGACCTAAGTCGTTTGGTGCCTCCGACCTTCTCTTTGACAGCACCAGCTTTTGCAAACTTCTGGTCTAGCTGCCTAGGATTGCGCCTCCTCCTGCGCCTCTGTGCCTTTGTGAGTACTTCCTGCGTCTCAGCCATGGTTTCAGTGTGTCGGTCACCAAGGCTTGCGACTCCACTTCCTTCCACAGCCAGACTGCAGTTTTCCTCCTTTTTACCAAGATTCAACCCCAGAGGGGCTGTCTCAATGGCTGATTGGGAATCACACGAAAGTGTAACCAATCCTTCAACACTTTCTCTATGGCAGCATGGAGAGCTAGGAAATGGAACATCTAGAATCTCCATGCTGTATCCACTAATGAGAAAAACCACAGATTACTTCCAGTTTGATCAGAGTCCCCGCTAGGCCCCGTCTCCCCACACTTTTCTAACATGAAAAGTGTTACCGCCGGAGTCATTTGCAAAGCTGGATGATGAGGAGCGGGCCATAACGTGCAACAGGTGCACAGGGCCCAGAGATCAACAAGGATCCAAGGGGGATTTCTCGATATGAAACACTCCCCTCCATCCAACCAACGCAACCAATGGACTCAGCCTCTAGAGCCGTTTACTACAAATGTTTCTTAAAAGCAATACTACAGATCCACGCCGCTTTACCCTTTTCACAAACAACCACATGGTCCCGTTCATGAGCCCAAAACGGTATACCTTACGGCAGAGGCCGAAGGGTGATACTAAGACCCATAAAGCAGAAGTGATGCTTACTAGGGGCTCAGCATTGATGCAATCTACAGCTAGGAGGAAAAGATTGCTTAGGTACCTCGTGATTGCAACACCCGTATCCACAAAAGAAATGGACCCCTGAGGATTTTACAGGGTGAGGCAGTATGCCTTACTCCCAAGGACCAGGATACCTCGTTTTGTTGTGAACCTCACCTTAGACCTGTCCAGCATGGGAGACCCTACCAGTAGCAAAAGCTACTGCCGGCATAGCTCTTAGGATCATCGGAACACTCAAGCTCCACTACCACGTCAAGGCGCAGGTATCAGTCGGTGGAGTCGCTGGGGTGTATGTTGTACCCCTTCTTTCTTCAGATAATAGTTATAAATTTTATATTGGTCGTACTAAACGTACGGTTGGTATCTGTTTGTCTGAACATGCAAGAGACATAAAAAATGGTAAATTAATGACTGCCCTTGCCCAATTCGTGAATAAAGATAATTATCCCCCTTCTTGAAAAATCTTTTCTTTTAATTAGCTGTAATAACCCCGTTCTATCTTACTATATGAATCCCTTTTTATTTACTTATATCGTTCTCCTATTTGTAATTTTGACACTGTTCAGGTCTTGAGTTATGCCTGGCGACTCGTTCTCAATTCCCTGCATGTTAAACCTTTGCATAGTTACATTGATTTATAATTATTTTCTAAAATATTTATTTTTTAAACTGTTTTTTGAAGTACTTATCTTTGAACTTTGTATAAATTATAATTTACATCTGATGTACAATCCATTATTTTATGCGGCTGACAATTTCATGATATGCAAATTTTATTTAACAGTATTGAATTGTATTTAAGCACGTTCACATCTATTTCTAATTGTATTGCTACTGAGGATGAACATGGAAGATGTTCGAAAGCGCTATGGCTATATTTAAAATTACGTCTGTTGGATGTTTGTATAATAAAATGACTTTTGGATCTGTTTGAGATTTGTCATTTGTTAGTGATTAGTATTTTCTCAGAAAAATCAGATTTTTTTTTCACATCTGGGATTCTCCCTTAAATATATTTTGAAATGGAATCCTGCCCTTAAATAAAATGGGTATTTGGGGCTTACCACTTCTCCCTCCTATTATTTAGCAAAAAATTATCTTTAGTATATTTATGGGATGTGTTTCATTTTTTAGTTAATGACTTGCTGAAAGGTTAGCAATATCATGAAAATTTGCATTTAGACATGGCCGTTGGCAGTATTTCTTTCAGGACTTTTTGGCCGGGAGGATAAAACTTTAGGGGGAAGTTTTCTATTGCAGCTACTGAAATATTAGGGGGGCAAGTTTTCTATTTTCCCTATATAAATATATCTAAATGCTGTCACATAAACAGAAACTAGGTTAACATAAAATGTCTCTGGGGGTTCACCCTCCCCCAGTTGTGTACCTGAAAAACACATTGATTGTCGGTTTATTTTGTTTTATTTTTTAATATTTTTTATGTTTGCAATCATTGTGTCCACTAATATTTCTATATTTATTTTGCTTTTATACAGAGATATTACCTTTAAAACAAATTGTAAATGATTTAAAGGTATATTTTCAGAATAACGTTATTTAAACATTGTTATTTATTATTTAGGCACTTAGAATGATTTAGGCTTATTAGAAACAAATTTGAAGAGTGCTCTGAAACTCTTTTTATGAAATATTTTTTTGTTTGCATACTTTTTGAAAACATTAAATGCAATTTTCAATTGCTAATCAGTATTGCTACACAATTTTTTTCTCTAAATCAAATCCTACTTCTATTACATGTTCTTACTACATGTATCTATGCCTTTATGCAAAAACTACTATGTTCATATGAAATAACATTTGATTTTTTATATTTAATGCAAAGACTACATTTTATTTCGCCTTTCATCATGATTAATCCATAGAAATTCGGCTTTATATTGTTTGCGAAATTTTCTTTTTTCTACTGATACAGCTGAAGAATCTACTGCTTCCAAACTTGAGTAAGAAGCATGTATCTCCTTTAAAACTTGTAATATAGCCGATTCCATTGACATTGCTTTTTCTTGGCCAATGGCAAAGGAATAAAAGATGTTAAAGTCAGCAGCAAACATGGCATAGTAGTTTTTGTTACATGGAAAATAAATTTTAAGTGTTCAATTAATATGTTGTTGTTGTTGTTGAGACCCAGACCGTCCGACCTACCAGAAAGGTGTAAGGTAACTGTATGGACGGCCGGGAAGTGCCACCCAATTTAGACCGGAACCCAGTGGGGGAGGCATCCACAGGGACCGTACCCTCCTTCCCCTACCACCAACCTCTCGGAAGGACTTACGGACCCACATGTTTAACGTGATCGTACTCCGCATGAACACGGCGGCATTTGTGGCAGCGTGCAAATCTAGCGCGCAAACCACGGGGATACCGCACCCGAGATGGCCAACAGCACACGGTGTTCCGAGGTGTTCAATTAATATGTATACTAATGCAAAGATGCTAAAAAATATCACATGCATACAAATAGTGATTGACTATCAAACAGTAAATAGCACTGAAATCACTTCACTTCATAAACCAATCAACCTAAGAATTTATAGAGGAAGGACGAGATGACATACTGCTAATGCCTCTATGGCGTTATCTCGAATTTTTCCATTGGGAGGCACCACTGAGGTCTTGCTGACCTGTGTTTGTTTACCATATAGGAAAAGGGATTCTGGAAACTTGTATTAACGCCTTTAATTACTGATTATTTGCATCAGAAGATGAGTATGTGCCATTGCTTCTGGAAGATTTGCAATCAAAGCAATATGCATCATGTTTCAGGCAACAAATATGTCGTCCACGTTTGTGATATTAGCAACTATTGGTTATGATTTAGCAACAATTGTCACTTGTTGCCATGCTGGCATGAACCCTACAAATAATAGAATTAAGTCAATCATATATTTACAGTATTGTTCACTGAAATTTAAGATGATGTAGATCCTGCCAAATCTTTCAAATTCTATTTTCAGTGCTATCATTCAACAATTCTATCAGTTGTGAATCTATGTATCAGTTGTGAATCTATATTTGTACATGAGTATGTCTGTTTCAATTCAAGAAACAGACATACTCATGTACAAATCATGTGTTGTATTGCTGTGATTGAATTTCTCTGACTGTTATGGCAGTGAAAGAATTTATGCTTTAAAAGTTACAATTCGCATATTCTGTTTTACGATAAGTACAGTTTCTACATTGTAAGCACAAATATGTACGATTAA
This sequence comes from Amaurobius ferox, assembly GCA_951213105.1. Taxonomy (NCBI): domain Eukaryota; kingdom Metazoa; phylum Arthropoda; class Arachnida; order Araneae; family Amaurobiidae; genus Amaurobius; species Amaurobius ferox. The sequence goes on along the minus strand of OX578133.1, from coordinate 108,241,990 downwards.
GTTTATTGTTTATATATTTTAGTGTAATAAATGTCTTTTATATTGGACATTTATTTGATATTCGGCATCTTATATATTGATATGCAGCACTATCAGAAGACATGATTGGTCAAATAATTGTATATCACAAAATGACAAATGTGTTGCTAATTTGTTATAAATGTATTTCCTGTTGCAAGTGCAGCACCTTGAATTGGTTTATTATCTTAATACAATCAATGCTTTTTAAAAATAAATATAAAATTAATTTTGAAGGCAATAAGAGGGGAAAATTCTATACCTCAAGCAGTTTTGAACCTTCCCCCTTTTGTGGAGCACCTCACAGTTTACACACTTAATGGTTTATATTATAAATAAATTACATTTGTTTTTTAAAGTCTATACTATTTCAACATGCTGCTTTTCTAGAATTACTTATTCTTATTCTATAGGTTGGAATGAACTGCTGATAGCCGCTTTTTCTCATCGATCTGTGACTGTAAAAGATGGAATAGTTCTGGCTACTGGGCTAGTTGTTCATAGAAATAGTGCCCACAGTGCAGGTGTTGGAACAATTTTTGATAGAGTCTTGACAGAACTTGTTGCAAAGATGCGAGAAATGAAAATGGATAAAACTGAACTTGGCTGTTTAAGAGCTATTGTGCTCTTTAATCCAGGTGCATATATTTTTTATATCTATGTAGGGAAGTTGGGTAAAAAAATAAGGATAATCTGAAATATTACTCATGAATAGCTTTTAACAAGTTGATAATATACTATGAATTATGTCAGTAATGTATTTTATATAAGAATATGTGGAATAGTTCTAAGACCGCAGTTTCAAGTATTTGTTCAAATCCATGGGTTTCAGAATTAAGAACTTTTCAGTTTCAGGATTCCACAGGATATTTCACTTTAAATCATTTTATAGCTTCTTACTTTATTATATATTTGTCAATAAACATGGTTGTTCATAGGATGCATGTTTGCACCCACACAGAAAATTTCATGGTTCATATGTCTCAGGGAAAACCTTTAATCCTTGAAATTTAAATTTAGCTTAAAATCCTTTTTCTTGAAAGATTCAAACTATTTTCATAAGGATTACTTTTCCTATTGTAATTGAAATTAAAATTTTTTAAATTTGATATCATGACCATTTTAACTATCTTCGTTTTAAATTTTTTACCGGCTCATATTGGTGCATTTTGGAGGGATTTTAGGGGAATATCTAAATATAAGTAAAATTGTAGATTTACAGTATGATTTTAGAGAGATTTGCAAGAATTTTTTCTATTTGAGTGACCTTAGATCTTTTATTAATATGCTCCTGTATGGCTTATTGAATTTAAATTTATTTCACTGTATCAAATAATATTCTACAAAATGTTGTAATGCAGACACTTAAAGTTAGCAAACATTCTTCTAGAAACTCAGGGAATTTCATTTTTTATTTGGGTTGGAACCTAGTATAAATAATTATAGGCCTTGGTGGTCTTTCCAAAATATAGGTTGTGCACCCACCTGGAATAAATCCTGAATGTGGCCTTGTCAGTAAATACTACATGTATTTAAACAAGAATAACATGTTGAAATGTATCTGAAATGAGCTTTCAAAAATAATAGAAATTTTACAAAAATATTAGTTTTGCTGATTTTTATTCACAATCATAATGCACTCTACATTGTTCATGTTAAAAACAAACACTGGGCTATAGTGACCAATTTGAAGCAACTTATCTGAAATTAATAAATATATATTCCCAGTATAAAGAACTGTGAAAAAATTGAGGCATTTTACATTTTATGTTCGCTATATATATATATATATATATATATATATATATATATATATATATATATAGACTGTAAAATGTAACTAATATTTATCAAATAGAATATAAAATTTGTTCTGAAAGCCCACCACCATAAATTTTACTAAATATATTTAATTTAAATATAAAATAAATATAAGATTTTTTTTAAAAAATGAGTTATTTCAATGAACCCAACTTTTGCATTTGACTTGTAAATGCCATTTGGTTTAAAGATGCCATGAAGCCAAGAAAGAACCGATATCATATTGTTTGAAAACTTACAAACATGCTGTCTGTTTTATCCAAAATGCTTATGCCAGATCTGTAATGTTTCAGATGCTATTTATACACTTATTTCAGCAGGATATGCAGGAATAACTGCACATATGTATATGATATATATACATTAATCCAAGATCCAACAACAAGTTCTTTATTTCAATAAAATTCATATTTACTTCAGCATTTTTATCATTACTTTATAATTTTTACTTTAACATCATGCTTAGCTGCCTGCCGAACAGAAAAGAGATGTTTTCATACATCTGGAACATACAAAGCGTTTTCTATATGAATATCGTACCATTTGCAATGAACACACATTTCAATATTCACCCTGCTAGATCCATATGCATAAATCTCATTCATATCAACAAGCAAAATTTCAATTAATATGGGAAAATGTTCATTTTTACAAAGTACTATTTGTTTGCAGCCATGATGGTAAACACCATAGTCACAAATTCAAATATCTAGTTGAGTGTGGTTGATAACAGCAGTGAATGCACCTTTCTCATTTCTTACATGCAAGTACTTATCATGTAACCTCTTCTTTGAACAGTCTACACAGGTTCCACAACCTTGTCCACACTTCAGTCACTTCTTGACATTACTAAATTCTAAAAAATTTATTTTTAGGAGCAGTTCCAGGAATGTTTTCAATATTCCTCACAGCTGTTTGCTATGAGGAAGAAACCCAAGCTGCAAATTCCCCATAGTCCATAGTAGCAAAAGACTTATCATGCTACTCAATTGTTAGCAATTTTTCTACAAGATTGTTAGTGATACTCTTTTTAAAGTCTAGAGATTCTCAGACATTATTGAACTCTTTGTATTCTGGTCCCACAGTGAGAAGAATTTTACCGTATAACAGTTCTGTTAGAATTGAACTAGAACTAATACATTTTAACTTGCTATTCATATTGGCACATCATCCTGGCATTTCATTATTTGTACCTTAACAGCATGACTTGCAAAATTATCTTCAGGGCTTTTTATTACTTGAAAGAATTGAGTTATGAGCAAATTCAGTCTTTGTGCTTCTCTGTCTATATATGCTGGATTAAGCCATGACAAGAACAGCAACTGATGAATTGAAAGTATGTGCCATTAGAGCTGGTACTTTAGCATTATCATGGTTTTATTTAGCAACCTATTTCACATTGTCATCCAACGGTTACCTTACACCTTTCTGGTACGTCGGACGGTCTGGGTCTCAACAACAACAACATTGTCATCCAATGAAACAGTATTACGATTTGCAGTGGTTATCACAGGTACATACATATTCAGTTTATAATAGCAGTCAAACCATGTTGCTTAAAGTGCATTTTCATTTGTTACTTCCACTTACTCCAATTTCCTGTACTGTCCAATTTATCTATTTGTATTTTTAGATCAAAAGTATTGTTTATTAAGCCTAATGTCTAAACTCAGATAATTCACTTTCATATTTTTACACAATTTCCCTTTATGCACTATTAATAGTACATGCAGAGCCCAGAATGCATTAAGGTTTACAGTGATACATATATGCAGAAATAAAAACAAAATAATACAATACAGAAGAAATAAACCACAAGGCAGAAACCAGCTGTGTTCCACATTACTTTTAATTGTTGAACAAACAAGCTAGGGTTTTTCCCCTGCCTGGATGGTCTGGATAGGAAAATCTGGAAACAAGCTAGGTTGGGTTGTAGAAACCTTTGTTTATGCCATAATAGAGTTGAGTTGAGTTGTAGTTTATTCTACAGCATATCTTAGTTTCCAGAAGAAGAGCCAAAATGACGAACATGCACACAGGCATAAGAGAAAAAAACAGAAATGCTAAACCCTATATAAATAAAATTTAAACTAAATCTATAGTATCATTTATCCACCACTATTGCCATTCCTGTTTAATGTAATTATATAACTATTTTATTTTGTACCAGAATATTCCAAGGCTGAATGCTTACAATTTAGTAGGCAGAGTAGAATAATTTAAACTACTCTCTATGGAATTCTATGTGCATATGAGAGAGACTGGAAAACATGAATGGATTTGATTTGCCACTTAAGAATTAATTTAATTATTTGATTTGAACAACTTTTGAACACATTATAGGAAATTAAATTTTTATAAATAAATTTAATTTTCTTTATTTTATTTTTTATTTATTTGCAGAGGTTAAAGGTTTGAAGTGTGCCCAACAAATTGAAAACCTCAGAGAAAAAGTTTATGCATCCTTGGAAGATTATTGTAAGCAGCATTATCCTGATCAGCCTGGACGATTTGCAAAACTTTTGCTTCGCCTTCCAGCGTTAAGAAGCATTGGACTTAAATGTTTGGAGCATCTGTTTTTCTTCAAACTCATTGGAGATACTCCCATCGACAACTTTTTAATGTCCATGTTAGAGGCACCTGCTGATCCATGATAGCATTTTTGAGTTTAAAATGTTGACTTTTTCATTTTATCTTTTAATACATTATTTCAGGTGGCATGTGTGTTATTTTGACAAGCTTTTAAAATAATGTTTTGTACATGAGAGAAATTTCAATTTATAATGTACTTTCAATGCCTAAAATATTTTCAACTTATTAATGGCTTTTTATATCTTGCTTTTTATTTTTTAATCCTTTGTTTTAAGCAACATATATTATTTTACTTAGTATCTCTAACCAAATTGTTTTAAAATATTTCTAATAGTCATTTGTTAAAAGTTGCAAACATTTTTTCTAAAAACAGTCTTGTTTAATAAAACTAAAATTTGATAGGTGATATTTAGTTTTAACATATTTAAAAAAATTATTATTTGCAATTAATTTGTGATTAAGAATTTGCAATATGTCTACAATTGCAGTTTGTAATTATCATTATTATTTATTCCTAATTATATATTATGGTATATATACTGTTAATCTTTGGTGATAAATTCTTTGTAATATATTCGATTGTTTGAGAGAATATTATTAAAACTATTTATGTGAGGTATGTTTGAAATTCTAATCCTTCATATTTTATAAATGTTTCATTATTTCAAAGATCTAATATTTTTTGTTTTATTTTTCTGTTTTGTATTTATTATGTACAAGTTTGTTTTATACTTTATTTTCTATTTTGTTAAAAATTCGTTTTATAGGCATCTATCTCTTCGTATGCAAATTATGTCTGCTGATACCAATGAATTTGTGAAAATATTTACTTTTGTGAATTTTATTAGAGATACTGATGAATAATTTAACTAAATGTTTTACAGTTAGCATTTTTAGCATGCTTAAAATTACTTGCATTTTTTTAAACACAAAATGCATTTTGAAATGATTTTGCATGTTTGAAAATATTCAATTTTTTGCATTTTACTTGGTAATTGTGAAGAATCCCATATACTCACTTAGAATGAAAATATTTAAAGCATTTTTATTTATTAAGAATAATGCAGGAAGCAAAATAAATGAGAATAATTTTGAAGTATAAATGTCTTTGGTAAGGATAGTGATGCTTATAATCTAAAATCTGAACCTTTTAATTGCTGGAATGAATAGTCAAGTATCTTTGCTTTTCTTGCTCTGGATTGAAAAATTAGATTCATTTGATTTTCTTTCCCTTATTTTTAATACAAAACTTATACAATATATAGTAAATTAATTCAGAATTAGTCTCTCATTGGCAATCTTTTTAAAACTGATATAATTTGTTTGATGATTGGTTTGTTTGTGAATAAACTGGAAACAATCAGTCTATCTAAACAATCAGTCTATTGAAGAGTGAATTTAATGCTGAAATATATTTTGGATTATCCAACATTTCACTGCCAATTTTGAGTTTTGAATATTTTAAACTCATAATTAAGGGATTTAGATATTGAATAAAAATACCATTTACCATCATACCATATAATGAATTATTAGCATATTCATCTCATATTAATGGTCTGTTTCAGCATGACTCATCTTCAATATTTTATTTAAAGTAGAAATCAATTGTAAATATCTTCTTTATCTAAATTGTTCTGAAATGAATTTAGTTTAAAAAAGTGAATGTATAATAATAGTTGTGAAATTCATTAGTTGTTGAATTACTGGTGGTACAAGTTAATATACCTACCTATCTTCTGCAAAATGTACAATTAAATATTTTATCACACTGCCATATGTATATATAATCAGAATTTTTCAGTTTCATTATTGTAAGGAAAATCTATTATATTAAAATCTAGTTTCAACAAATAAAAGTTATATATAGTTTAAATCATAAACATGACTTACCCTCAGGGGGTATACAGCACAAGATGTATTTGCACTTACTGAGATTTTCAATGATGATAGTCATTTTAAACTTTAGATCTCATCAGCCATATTTGATATACACTCATTGGTAATCTATTCTGTGAGCATCTTTCAGAGCTAGATTAAGACCCCTTGATGCTGGGAATTTTAGTACTCCCTCTATATATGTATAATCTAATTTGTGAAGATAATGGCATGGCTTTAGCACATTAATGTGAGTTAAAATTTACATTTCTTAAATATGAAGACAATTATATTATAATGGTTCATTTATGTCAAGTTATAATGGAACAGTTGTCTTTGTGCCCATGGAAAAGTTATGTCTTAGTGTCTAAAGTTTAAAAATTTTCAATTGTTATCATTAAATAACTTTTCTTCTTTTCCTTGAAAAATAGCAGGACCATAGCGAAAAGTGCAATCAAAAATAAGATTAAACAAAATCAGAGAGGAGAAGGAGGGGCCTTAGCAGGACTAAAAGACTTTAAACACTTATTTTAAATGTACATTAATATTACATTTTGCAAAATATTTACATACACTAATTCAAATATTTTTAAAATATTTAAATCCTGAGTATTTTAAGATATTTAAATTAAAGAAAAAATATGTATATTCAGATGTTTTTATTTACTTTGGAAATGTATATAGCATTTAGAATGTTGTCCTTACATTGATGCTCCTGCTTTGCTGATGCCCTTAGTACATGTGCTTAGTGTGCCCATCAGGCAATCCAACCCTGGCAGCTTTGATCATACATAATTACCTTTGTGATTTTTTTAATACTGCAGATTTTGACAGCAGATTATACATTCTAAATTATTATTATTATTTTTATTATTAACTTCCCATACTTCAAAAAGTTTAAAATGTGCTGTTTTCTTATTTTTATGTTATATATTTCCTAACACAATCTTATTACTGTAAACTATTTAAAAATATGTTTTAATTAAAATATATTTATCTTTTGTATATCTTTAAAGTTATTTATATCATAAAAAATTGATTATCAGGAAGATAATTTACCCACAAACAGACCATTTTGTCACTTATAGGTTACTAAACTGCTTCTTACTTGTTATTCAAATGGGAGTACTCGGATTATATTGCCTTAAGTTTCAGTGTACATTTATTATACTGAAGATACACTGCCAGTATTGAGTTTTTTTTAATCAATTTTTGATTTTGCATTGGTAGACCTAATACATTTTATGGATTATAGTGAATCATCGTGCTGCATATACCTGTTTGAGAATGTGTGTTATGTACTTTTTTCTAGCAAATGATATGTTCTTTTTGTATTTATACAGTGTGTGTTACTTCCAAGTTTTCTATATATATAGCTTTTGACATATATGAAACAATTTTCTTAATGTGACTATGTATTTAATTAAATTTATAAAATGTTAACTTTGAATTCGCATGAATTTTTTACTTTTTAGAAACCATTTAAAACATATTTTAATTTTTCCTATATTATTATAATTCTGCAAATGAGTCTTAAAACTCTTTTAAAATGTCTTTCACTTTTCTGTACTAACATATTTTCCTTTTTCTATATTTAATGTTATTAAACTCTGCATAGACTTAAATTATAAATAGAAGAAAAAGCTAATACCTTTTTTAGTTTCTAAGGCTAATTTCAATCTTAAACAATGCATATTTTATGTAATCCTTAGTCTGAAGTGTTTAACTTTACTTTACGTGTATACTCATATATTTTATGTTAAGATGATTTATTTGTCCTCAAAGATATTTCTATAACTGAGATTCCTAATGCATGGAACTTAATATTTAATTCATAACAGATTTTAAATATATTTTCATATTTAGTACACAGGCTGGATATAGATATCATTTCTGTATCAGTATCTTTCTTTTATAACTAATCTAATGCATGAATATTTTCATCATTAGCTTTATAAAAGCATAATTTATACATTGGTAAGAACCATATAGTAAAAGTCACACGACTAGATATCCATTATTAATTATTATTTTACATACAAAATAATAAATAGTAAATTTAAGTAATTGGAGCTAGAAATTTTCTTTTTTCCTTTTAAACACCTTCTTTCCTTTTTTTTTTTCTAACTGATCACTAAACCTTGAAATTCTTTGATTATTTTTACTTTCACTGCAGTTAAAAAAAGTTATTTTATTCTATGCTTATTAAAATACACAAATTTTTCAGCACCATAGAGAGAATGGTGTAATTAGTGTAACAGTCAGCTAAAAGGAGTGCCTTTTATAGATCTAACAATTTTCTTATTAGTATAAAAAGCTATAAGATTTTCTAAGTACAATTAATACATTGGCGCCTTTTTAAAGCTACACAGTAGGCGTTCAATAATCTCACTGCAGCTCAGAGTTTTGTAACTTTAGTCAATAGTTAAATTAAAAAATAAACGTCAAAGAAATATAATGACTTGAACTTAGAAGTACTTTATGATAACAGAATTCTTTAAAGTATTCAAATGATAATAATGTTATATTTCATTAAAAATTTTAAAGAGAGATCAAATTGTTTTATTTTTCAATATTAATACAGAGTGTAATGTTAGATGTATATAAAAATATAAAACTATTTTTGTGTATGTGCAATAAATACTTCATGTAAACCATTTACCTAAAATTCAAGTATGTTATATCATGAAAGATACCACTAATTTAAATGATTTAAACTTTGAAAAATGATTTTATCTAAGACTCAACATAAACGTTCTTAAAATTATTCTTCTGTAAACAGTTAGGTGTTTTATGTATTTGTATTTAAAATTTAAAAGCAACCTTTCTTGTGATATGAACATAATAAAAGCTATAATATGTTGTCTATATTTTTCTGTTTTCATGAAAAATATGCTGATTATGTTGATTTGCATATTATACATATTACATAAATCTCATATTTTTACTTAGTGTTTCAACCAATGTAAGCAGTATACCATTTATCTTCTAGTTTGAAGTTTGCTGCAAAAAACTACTATATGTTTTAAACAATACTTCTTTTGAAAGTATAATAATATGCTTTATTTATTTTAATAGTTTTTCTTTTACAGAAAATAAATATTAGTAAAGTATTTGCCTTTTGTATATTTTACATTTACTGTGAAATTTGTATTAGTTTGTATTGCAATTTCAATAATCGTTACTGCAATGTTATTAACTATGAAATGGTTACCACCTATTAAAATTAGTGATAAATATCTGAAATATATTGTTTTATATAAAATTTCTTTATACATTTTTGTCTAAATTGTCTATTGTTAAATTCCATCCAGACTTAATATCTTATACACATATACAAATAACTCAAAAAATGAATTAAACGAATTTCTATTTAAGTTTTAGAGAAATCTTTTAATGTTATTTAATTTATATATGGTTTTATAAAATATATTGTCTATCTGCAGAATTACTCTGAAAGATTTTACTGTATATATAATATTCTATAACTGAATTTAAAAGTGATTCAGTCTTTCAATATTTTCTGTGTGTTATTAATTTGAATACTAAGATCACATACATTTACTACTGTAAATATTATTGTATCACTTAATATATTTACATATATATTAATACATATACTTTATTTTATGGGTTACTATTTTAATTGTTTGTTAATTAAAATCAGTTTATTCCTGCATTTGGTTTTTTTTTTTAAATATAAAAGAAATAAATAACTCCATGATATTTCACAAGATATGACATCTTCAAAGTAGAAAGGTATTTCTTTTGTTTTTTAAATATAAAATTATGAGTAATTGCATTTGACCTAATTTTTTTTATAAATCAATTATTACTTTTATCACTATTTCACCAAATGTAGTTACAATATTTCTTCGCTTAGTATTGTAAAAATTTTATAAAAATGAAAATATGACACATTTTATATTATCTTTAACAAATGTGCCTTATTTGTTTCATTTGGTATGTAAACTAAATTAATTATGTTATTGCTAACTATAGATAATTTAGCTTAATTTTTAATTCAGTAAACTTCTAAAGTGGAAAAATCGATTTTATTTTATCTTATTAAATACCTATTTATTTCCTTTGTAAGTTCTGTACTGCAGCTGTTTATTCTATCAGACAGCTTAGCTTGCCATTTCTGGACCATGAATTCTAAATTTCATTGATGGTCTGTGATCTTTTATATTTATTCCAAATTAGAGATTGAAATGTGCAATCACAATATGTAAATGAATGTTGAAATAGTTAATATGTGTAATGTTGTGAAGAGTATTTTCGTACAAAGAAGTACTGTTTTTAACTTTATTGTTGTTCAATGTTTGAACTTACATGGCTAAGCATTTTTAACTAGACCCAAATTTGGGGAATTATTTAATTTTATAATGCATTTTAACTTACAATGTTGCACAATTTAAAATCATAATTGGAATATATTTCAGAGAAAAGTCAGAGCAATTTATGCTGAGTAAAAATTAAAAAATGTGAACTAGCATTTTCTGTATTTTCTAAAATATCAGATAAGTATATGAAAATTTTTTACATCTTATAAACCCAAAAGTTAGTATAAAAAGTGCTTAGCCAATTAAGCTTTGTACTATTAAGCATATTATGGCCCAGTGAAACCTGTGATAAAAGAATTGTTTGAAATATCAAAAAGTTTGGTATGTTTATGAAGGTAGTTTATCGAGAGAAAGGTTATTGAATGAAATATTTTAATGGCATTTTGTAAGTGAAGTAGATACTATTGGTACAACTGAAACCTTTAGTACTATTTTGGTGTATAATACTGTTTCAAACTTACAAAAAGTGTTAGACTTTTAAGTTAACTTTAAATTCATTTTATTTTTGTTTTTTGATGTTTTTATTTTGATTTTAAATACTTTCACAATAAAATGTTTGAATCTAGCTTTGTTCTGAGACATTTTATGTTTTAAAGGATTTACTTTGTAAATTATTGTTCATTCATCTTCATTATATATGTATATCATAGTAAAATACTATTTATATTATCTCAGTCTTGTATTAAATACAAATGCAACATAATTCAGTTGCATGTTTTGTGTTATTGTGTGTTATTCAACCACATGTGTGTACTTAATCGTAAATAAATAATTTTAATATTTGAATATTAATTAAATGATTTTTTTTTCTTCTCAATATCTTTATAAAATTTTTAAATTATAAGTTTTATTTATATAATTTGGTGAGGATTAAGCTTTAAGTTGATTTAAAATTTGCTTTAGCAAAAATGGTAAAGTGAATAAAATAGTTTTAGCTTTTACTAAAAATTAGACCAATTCTGATAAATATAATTAATTTTATTTTTCTCATGTATTTGTTGTGGATAACTAAATTCTCAAATTTAAAATTCTTTAAAATCATCTAATATTTTGCTATATAAATTTTTATTAAAATGAGACAAATGTTAAAGAAATTTTAACTTTCACAATTTAAAAAAAAATTGTTTATTTTTATTTTTGCATTCTTTATAAGTTCTTTAAAAAAATACTTTAACTTTCACAATTTACAAAATTAGTGACTGCAGCTTAAACCCTGGTGTGGATTAATTATTAAAATAGCAAACATTTGTTATGTAGAAGGAAGTCTTGCAGCTGAGTTTGGCTGGAAAGAGCTGAGTTTGGCATTATTTTGTAAATCTTGTTGAATGAAATTTTGTGTTATTGTTGACTAAACGCAGTAGGAACAAATATTTTAACATAAAATAAAACTTTAAATCATATGAAACTGAAATAGAGTAAAATGATTCTTACTTATTAATTGCAGAGGAATAGATATTACATACAGGGTATCAAGGAAAGTCATGGCCTAGGTTAATTACTCAAGAAGCAGATGGGTACTTATGAAATTAGTACATTATTACAACAACAGAGCACTCAACCTGCTGTTACATTATTCACATCATTGTCAGTACTGGTTCCTTATTGATAAATTCAGAATCAGTGTTTTCTAACTATCCACTCATGTCTCAGATGTAAGAGCAGATGCAAAATGTAAGGAAATGGAACAAAAATCTATTTTCAGTGCAATATCATATGTCAAAAGAAAATTTTAAACCTCAGATGCACTGGAACTTACTATACATGTGTGGTACCAAGATGTAATTCTCAATGCATTATGGCATTTTTAAGCTTTACATCCATTAGAAATTTTAGCTACGCTTTACAAACAAAATACCCCCATTCACACCATGGATAAAAAGTATAAAAAATCTGATGGGGTCCAGCATGACTTTCCTTGCAAATTGAAACTATTTGATAATGTGGGAAGACATGACTAGATCAGACTAAACATAAATAAGCTTACAGTTGTTACCGATTAAAATAAGTATACCAAATTTCATCTATATTAGCAGACTTGGGAAAGTTACTACCAATATTAACTAAATTTAACTAAAAGTTCCTGCCTAGAAAAGTACATAATATTTTTCAATGATTTTGAATTAATTTTTATTTAATTTTAATCGATAACACGAAAAGTAATTAATTAAAATTAAATTATTCAGAAAAGTAACTAAATTAAATTAAAACATTACTTTTGCAATTCAGAGTTCAAATTGAATCACTAGTTGGAAAAAAAGGGAATGAGTCCAATGGATAGTGAATTAGGCTTATTCTCTTTTTCCAATCAGTAATTCAATTGAACTTTTACCATACAATAATATTTTTGACCAATTATAACACAAAACAAATCAACAGTGAACAAAACTTCAAATAAATATTTTAAATTTTAGCAACAATTGCATTTCAAAATGTTTATCTATGATTTGTCCTCATCTTGAGTCCATGATGATTCCTTCCACACTGAAGAGCTTTTCCGCATGTGCTGAAGAAGGAATCAAAGTATTATATAACCCAATGTAGGAATCCTAGTGATCAAGTAGCAAAATGGGATTCATTTCTAGGTTTGCTGGGCCATAATGTTCGATTACCGAAATTCGCAAGAAATGAGGGCACTTACATGAGCCTACAGGTAACCACAAAGATACATCAATGATGGGTTATGAGAGCAGGCTTTAGGGCTGATCTACAAATATAAGCAGCACTTCTGACTCCAAGTGCGACCAACCCAGGTGATAATGTCTTAGCCCAGTGATCCAAAGGAAATTGGTGGATAAAATATGTAAAGAAAAAATAACTTTCTAGTTTAACTAAATTTTCATTACTTTTTAGAAAAAAAGTAATAAATTAAATTAGAAGTTAATGAAATAAATTAAAAATTAACTTAAAAAGTAACTTTTTAACAGCATTATTCCCAAGTCTGGAAATTGTTATATTCTTTTGATAGACTACTTGCTATATTTTTTCACCCACACTTGCAGAAATTTCAAATATCTCAAGAAAAGCATGTGATAACTCCTGAATAATGTACCATTTTTAGGTAAAATTATATTTTTGATACCACTCAATTTTTAATAATAAACAGTTTGTATGCTTTTCACCATTTTAGATCAAAATTGTGCAATATCACCAGTACGGCATATTTTAGCTTGCTATAACTGATATTGTCTACTTTTAGATTAAAAAAATTATATTAAAAATGGCTATTTCTAATTAAAATATTTTTTATGATACTTCTTTTATTTTAAACTAACCACTATCATTTTTTAAAATAGTTTTTAATTTGCAATAGCTTTCTTTCAGCAGCTGTTAACAGTGTATACACCCGTTGCACATATCCATGTACACCCACTATTCGCATATGCAATCTGGGTACACGGGTTCATACGAGGCTCGTCCACAAAGTAAGTTTCCCTGGGGTCGTTTACAGAAAAGAAACACAATTTCATGGAAATATTTATTGCAACAGACACAGCAAGTGTTCAGCTATTTTTCAACATATTCACCATCGGAATTGAGATATTTGTCATACCGTGGGACCAACTTTTGAATACCTGTGTCATAGAAGTCTGCCGCCTAGGATTTGAACCACTGTGTGATAACCATCTCTGCCTCTCTGCCATTCTCAAAACGCTGACGCTGACCGGACAGGAATATCTTGAGGTGTAGGAAAAGATGGAAATCACTGGGAGCGAGGTCCGGGCTACCGGCACTAAACAACCCGCGTCGCTTGTTCTGAATGGCCCGTCGCGATTTCTGCAGTGTTTCGCAGTAACGCTCAGCAATCACCGTTTCACCTCTGGTCAGGAATTCGACGTGAAGTCCTGTCTGTCCCAGAACACCATGCACATCACTTTCCACGCCGACAACGTCTGCTTGAATTTCGTCCTACAGGGAGATCCACTGTGACGCCAATGCATTGACTACTGCTTTGTTTCTGGGGTAATGTGGGCATAATGTGTTCCTGCACAAGCTCCACAAGGTCGTCCGTAATGATGGATGGCCTCCCACTGCGCTTCTCATCATGCACACTTTGTCGACCTGCCGAAAATTCTCTGCACCAGCGACGCACCATCTGCTGGCTCATGAAGTTAGGCCCATAGACCCGGCACAGCTGACGATGAATTTCGATCGGCGCTATCCTCTGTGCATTCAAAAATTTTATCACCGATCGCACTTCACAGTCGGCGGGAGCTAAAATAAGAGCCTTCATCTTCAACAGCTGCAGCGATGCTACTGTGAGAATGCGGGAAGTACCGTTAGTGCATGCGCCATGCTACGTCATTGCTCTATCACGTATGCACAGTCGTTTCGCGCAATATAAGGTTTGCTAGCTGTGGGACGAGTGGGAAACTTACTTTGTGGACGCACCTCGTACAATTAGTATACAATACATGGAAAAATAATAAATCCACTATATTCAATAAGATCTGCACTAAATTAGTGCCTAAATATGCCTTTGTCTACTGCACAGGTGAAATATACTCCAAATAAGCACTCAGATGTATGCCTTTTATATGCCTAAACAACAAAATTAACAGTGGTCTTAAAACTGAAACTCTCATGTGTGCTCTTCATGCATAAACTTAAGTGTTGCAGGTTCACAAATTAAACCCCTTTTGTTATTTTGTATTTAAAGCAGTAGCGTAAAGTGAAATTTTTGGCTGGGGGACGAGGGAAGCAATTGTCATTTTAAATTGGAAACTGTTTTGGTTTTGCAAGCGAGATTCATATTGGAATTCCATATTTCAATACATTTTATTTCCTCGGTGAGTAAAATAAGATAATTTAACATAAAAATGCAGAGTGCATGAGATTTTAAAATATGTTGCCTATCAGTGGCAAATACAGATCTAGAAAGCAGGTTGTTACAAAATGTATCTTACATACCACCCCATTCATTATTAATCACACCATAATACTCAAGAGATTTAATGGGGAAAATGTAGTGATAATTAATAATGTTGCTGCTATTGGGTTGTATATTGTATTGTAACTAGGACAGGGTTTTTGTTGTGAATTTGGTTTGGCAGTACCATACTGAATTTTAATGCAGTATTTGCCACTGTTACCTATGTAAGATGAATACATACAAGATATAGCATTTTAAATATTTTCTTATTTTTACATTAAGGGTAAGCGTCAGTAAATCTTCTGCCCTATCTGCGCTTTATTAACTTTTGCGACACACATTTTTCGCCGAAATTTTGCTCAAACAGTTGAGAAATATTTTCTGAAGCATAAAATGCAATGCTTAAATTATATTAAAATTAAATTTACTACCCAATAAAACATAGAATATATTTTTTATTTTAATTCAAAATATTTTTGGTGCTGCCATCTGTTGTCGTAATTTAATTCATGCCGACTATTTTTATTTTTTAATGAACATTTTTAAATGTCTATTCCTCTTCTAATACGCTATTGAATACAACAGATCATATATAATAATGCCACAATCGTAATTTAACTTGAACTTGAAGACAAAACTGCAGTCCTCAGTGATGTACATTCAGATCCCCTTATCAAATTTATAGAATGAGAAATTACCTTTCCGTGATAGTGGCATTATTATATATGATCAGTTGTTGTATTTAATACTGTATTAGAAGGAATAGATATTTAAAAATGCTCATTAAAAAATAAAAATAATCGGTATGAATTAAATTACGACAACAGATGGCAGCACAAAAAATATTTTGGATTAAAATAAAAAAAATATTCTATGTTTTATTGCGTATTAAATTTAGTTTTAATATAATCTAAGCATTGCATTTTATCTTTCAGAAAATATTTCTCAACTGTTTGAGCAGAATTTCTGCGAAAAATGTGTGCCACCAAAGTTAACAAGGCGCGGATAGGGCAGAAGATTTACTGACGCTCACCCTTAAATGAACTTTTACAACCATTATATTAAATATGAAGTAGAAATATATTAGAATATTTTTAGCAAGTGACAGAAAAAATATATCAGTTTTGTAAATATACACATAACAAAGTTAAACATTTTAAAAGAGTGCACTGAAAATTGATGAGAAATATATTTTGAATGTAACATAGTTGAAAATTGCTCTAGTCAACAATGTACTTGCAACACTGTAACAATTTTGTATATATTGATTATTTTCAAATATAATTAAAACTTTAAAACATATTATAATTTCAATATGCTGAATGTCTGCTAGAAAAATTATCAATCACTTTTGTCTAACTGGGATTCTCATGTAAAATATGATTTCCTAAATGAAAACTAATTTATTCTTTTTATAACTCCCAAATACGCAAGTAGATGCTTCACTATATTGATGGCCAGGCCAACGGCCGTACCGTGCTGAAAACACCGGTTCTCGTTAGATCACCGAAGTCAGGCAGCATCGGGCGCGGTTAGTACTTGGGTGGGTGACCACCTGGGAACACCGCGTGTTGTTGGCTCTTTTCGGGCGCGGCAGCCCAGTGGTTTGCGCGCGATTCTCGCCGCTGCCAGAACTGCCGCCGTGTTCATGCGGAGTACGATCACGTTAAACATGTGGGTCCGCAAGTCCTTCCGAGTGGTTGGTGGTAGGGGAAGGAGGGTACGGTCCCTGTGGATGCCTCCCCCACAGGCTTCCGGTCTAAATTGGGTGGCACTTCCCGGCCGTCCAAACAGTTACCTTACACCTTTCTGGTAGGTCGGACGGTCTGGGTCTCAACAACAACAACAACACTAAAATCTATCATCTAATAAGCTACGTTGATGGATTTCTCCATAGAATGGGCTGAGTATCTAACATTTTTTGAAGGAAATTTTATTAAAAAGAGTATGCGCAAAGTATCTTCGTGCCATATGTACGCTGCCACAACTGCCGCCGTGTTCATGCGGAGTACGATCACGTTAAACGTGTGGGACTGCAAGTCCTTCCGAGAGGTTTGTGGTAGGGGAAGAAGGGTACGGTCCCTGTGGATGCCTCCCCCACTGGGTTCCGGTCTAAATTGGGTGGCACTTCCCGGCCGTCCAAACAGTTACCTTACACCTTTCTGGTAGGTCGGACGGTCTGGGTCTCAACAACAACAACTATATTGATGGCCAGATAAAGAGCTAAAATTACTTTGCAAACTAGTAAATTTAATTATAGTAATTATTAGTGTATTTCTTGATTCTGATCTTGTTTAAGATTAGATACATGTTAAGTTATTTGTGTGTGTGTGTGGAAAATGTCTCATATTCTATAAAATTAGAAAAAAATTATTTTCTGCGAAGTTTAATTAATAGAACCTCATTTGACCCAAAATGGTGGATCCATTAGACTTTCCTGAGAAATATCCTTTCTCACTCTCCATCTCCCAGTCATTAGAGAAACACCACTTCAACATCCAATCATTGTCTTATCTTAAAAAGGTGAGAAATAATAGCCACACCTCTTTGTAGGCCAGCTTAATGAAGTGCTTATCCATGAAAGAGGAATTCAAGAGTTGGGAGGTTTTAATACTATGTTTTTCATAATACGCTGCATAGGTTAAATAATGTTAACCTCTAAAACTTTAAAAGATGGACTTTAATGGAAAAAGTACTTTAAAATGTGCCACTTTTAGCAAGTAAAATATAACAATTTTCTCAATGAAACATATATATTCCCAAAATTATTTAAATTAAAATAAATAAAAATTTGCTTAAATAATTCCTTAAACTAGATTTAAACAGGGGAAGCTCAGCTTTTTAGCCTTTAAGGGCACTATGCCACTGAGTTAAAGATTTTAGGTAATATAGCACACTTAAATAGCAAAATAACACCTGTATATCCAAGCAATGGCTAAATAACAAAATAACACCTGTATATCCAAGTACTTCACCATCTCATAATCGTACGCTCTGTACAACAGCTTTGTTTGATTTGGTGCTGAGGCTCCTAAAAATACGTATACTAAGGTTCTAAATAAGCTTATATTAAAGTTATAAATAAACTTTAATATAAGTATATTGCTTTAGTATAATAATTATGCTGATAGGCTCCTAAATATCAGTAGTATAGCATGAGATTTTTGACTAAGGAGGTGACGCTATTGGCAATTTAACTTGGTAAATGGTTTTGGTACTACAGTACAACCTCGAAAATCCGGACTTTGCCGATTCCGGATTTTCGATTTTTCCGGATTATAGAATTTGAATAAAATTCAGATTTGATATTAACTAAATACACTATAAAGCACTATTTTTAGTAAAAATAATGGCAAAAGTTAAGTTAATCAATTAAAACATATTATTTAATCTAAAAAATAGGGCAAAAGAAATTTCTAAGAAAAAATATACACATTAATAATTTAGAATGTGTGAATGAAACGAAATGACAAAATTCCATTTTATTATTTCATTTAAATATTTGAATTAACATTTGTTATTTCATTAATTTTGGTTTATGGGAAAGCAGTTTTCTTTATCCTGTAGATGGACATTACTTCTGCTCGGTTATAATGCTTCTTTGTTCAAGACCTTTAATTGCATGATCGATTGTTTGCATAAGATTATCAATGGGTATTTTTTCTTCTCCACATTTATCGTCACTACTTCGATCTTTTTTATTTAATATCATATCGCGAATTTCGCCATCATTCAATTTATTTACGATTGGCGCATCATGATCAAAGTGCAGAACTTCCGTTATATCGGCTTTGTCGAAATTTAATGAAGCGCTGGAAGATTTAATGCAGTGCTGAGATCGAGGATTAGCACTTTTAACGATATATTTAAAGGTGTAAATGTGTTTAAACCGATTTCGCTATTAACGAACGAAAAACAAAAAATAATAATTTAAAAGTTTTATTTATTATCTAGCATCTATATAATGTTATGTTTAAAAAGACTGATGACTCTGAAAAAAGTAAAAACTTTATTAGTAATAGTCAAATGTGTAAAAAATATCGCAGTAGATAAAATAAATATCTTTTCCAAAAAAGAAAAATATCTCTCCTCTCAATGATTATTCTAAATTACGATGAGTCATTACTAGGTTACAGCAGCACCCGGACGTGGTGGGGCAGGGAAAGCGAAGAAAGGAATTTGCTTAGTTCCTAATCGTAAACACAGCCGACTGTCACCGGTGGCAAGCCGACCCCTTTGAGAGGTCTGAGTGTTAATGACCTTGTTGCTCGGTTCTGTGCGATACGATATTATTTAGTTATTTATTTGCTATTTATAGTATGTAAATATGGCTTTCTAAACAAAAACGGCAAAATATACAGTCGATTTCAAGCTGACACGTTCGACGAGAACGAAAAAATCGTCAGATATCGGGAGGGGGAGGAGATTCTAAAGACAAAACAGAATACATTGAAGAATGGAAATCGTACTACGAAGTGAATAAAATAAATTTCCGTGAGCGTTAATATGAATTCTCGGGATTTTCAGATTTAATTGAACATCTTTGATAAAATGTTACGATAACGTTCTAAAGTGTTTAATATTAAAAATTACATTGTTTCAGAAAAATGTCTTTTTCAATAATGAGAAAAGGAAATTTTGATAATAAAAATTCCGTATTTAAATAACGATGTATATTTTACGCGAAATAATTCATCAGGAGTTGTGACTTGAATAAGGGGGGAGGAGGGATTAACGCTAACAACTCAATTCACGCTCCAACCACGAGCCTATCTATCTACTGCCGTCCATCTAAACTTTCGTTTCATTTCCGGGTTCAGAAAGTCGACCGGAAAATACGGTAAAATAAATAATCTTATGTATAAAATAAATAATCTTACCTTATTATATCTTTTTTAAATCCGCGACTTCGTCAGTCCGGGGGGAAAAAAACGAAAATTTGGAAAACGTCCGGATTTTGGAGGTTTCCGGATTTTGGATGTCCGGATTTTCGAGGTTGTACTGTATTACAAGTGAAATTTATATTGGAATGTGCACTTTCAATAAGTTTTATGTCTTTGGTGAGTAAAATAAAATAATTTAACATAAAAATGCAAAGTGTAGATAAAATGCACAAGATTTAAAAATATTGTTACGAAATGTATCCTCTAGAATCGCGGGTGTACAATTGTACATACAGGATACAAGAATGAGTCCAAGTTTCTGAATAACTTATGTTTATTCATAAGCACAAAGTAAACAGGAACAGTATACAATCAAACAGCACTTAAATGCTCCACTTATTTCACAGAATAAGTGAAACTATTCTCAAAATGTTGATGTAAGTAATTTCATAAAACATCAGCTACTATTCTCAAAACTTCGACAAAAATCACAGTCCAATGTAGCTCGTGTCACATCTATTCATCAACTCCCCTGCAACGGAGGGGTCCTTTTCATAGTCTCTCCATAGAAATTTCTGGAAATATCTATATATCAAAGAATAATCGTTCTATCGAGAAGTTTCTGCAACATTCCGGAAGTCGACAAATTGATGATAGATCGCCAAATCTGAAAATCCTTCTTCTAACTGGGAAATCTTGGCAACCCTGAGCTTACGTCGAGCTCACGTCATGCTGACGTCATGGACTATGTTTTCTTTGCCTGGCCTTCGAGACAGACGAAAGAGGAGGCGCCAAACAGAACATTTAACGTTTGCAACAATATGCTACATATGTGTTAGATGAATACATAACAAGATAAAACATTTTAAATGTTTTCTTATCTCTAAATTAGATGAACTTTACAACCATTTTATTAAATATGATGGTAAATCATTGGTATACAGTGACTAAATAATTCATCCATACTTTATGGTTATCCTTTAGGGTTAATACTGGAGTCAGCTACTTTTTGGAAATACTACTCCCATGGCTATAAATATTTCTTTTTCTATTTGAACTAAGTTGCCAATCGAAAAAGTTCTGAGCCAAGTTTTTTGTCATTACCGTAAACATGTTTCTTCTTGGGGTAAAGAGGAGCTTGGTTTTTGTGCTAGATAGTCTATGACCCGGTGGTA
Organism: Amaurobius ferox; assembly: GCA_951213105.1. Taxonomy (NCBI): domain Eukaryota; kingdom Metazoa; phylum Arthropoda; class Arachnida; order Araneae; family Amaurobiidae; genus Amaurobius; species Amaurobius ferox. Next base: position 108,220,407 of record OX578133.1, on the reverse strand, counting down.
AGGAAGATGTGAACAAGACGGAGTTGAAATGTGACATTTAACGTTCATAGAATTTTTTTCTACTGTTTTAATAATTGTAAATTGCATCTTCTGGTTTTTAGTAAAATATGAACCCAACACCCGCAAATTTCAGCGGAGGCACCCGGCGCCTATTATCCTTAAACAATTTTGTATATTAATTAGTTACTAATACTATACTATGAAAACGTTAAAATATCTGTACTACAAAGTGCTAAAAATTCACTAGAAAATTATCAATCACTTTTGTCTATCTGAGATATTCATGTAACGTGACTTTTAAAGGAAAATCAAATTTATTTTTCCAAAACTCACAAATACGCAAACGGATGCTTCGCCATATTGTAGATTAAATAAAGAGCTAATTATAGTCATTATTAATGTATTTCTTCGTCTAGTGTTACTTTCCTTATACACGTAGTATAAGGAAAGTATTGTGACGGGGTTAAAAATTCGAATTCGAGTTTTCAACGGGAGAACACGTTTCAAGCATCACCGAACACAAATTAAACGTTTTTGAGGTAATGTTAGTGGTGTCTGTGAGTGTGTGGAGACGATATCTCCACGATCGAATGGAGTGATTCAAATGAAATTAGGTACAAAAAATACAATAAGGGAATGCTGGAAGTCTATTGTTTTTAAAAGCAATCGAATGTTCAGAAGGCCCTCAAATATTTTAATGAAATTTTGAAAAAAGCCGACGCTGCGGGTGAGCGTTGTGGGTTCGAATCCCACCTGCTCTGGCATGGAAGTTGTGTTGTTGGCAGACCCGGTTTAAGGCGTGGGCGGCGTGGGCAATGGCCCACGGCGGCCGAATTAAGGGCGGCCATTTGGAAGTGAAATTAGGTGTAGTAAGAATGACTTTTGCTGGCGCATTAAAAAAAAAATTGAAATTAAATCAATTCTGTGCCATTTAAATATAAATGAAATTGATGTAACTTTTTGGAATCGTTTTCTCTCCTGTAATTTGGTCTTTTTTGCAGTAATGGAAAATACGTGCGCTCAAACATTTGGGAGATTATTAAATTTTATACAGTTTGCAGCTGGGTGAAGCCTGTAATCCCTAAGGGAGAATTTGTTTACCCCCAATACCGGCTACGAAAAAGCCCGAGGACTATTCTCACGATTTGCTCCTAGTTTCAAATTCAAATTGTAAACACATGGATGGGGTGGGTCTCTATCATACTTCTAAAAGGTTGTAAATTTGGAAGGGGCACAAAGAAAGGGTATTTGTATGTCATAAAATATGTCGACAACCGACCGAAGCGTCCCATACGAATAGTTGTTCTTTTGGTCATTTGCCGAAGCTCATTTAGCTTGGCTGGAGGACAGCTGAAGTATTTTCCCACAGAGTATTCTGCACATTTTCCATTCAGATAGCACAGTGGCTAGTATCACTGCCGTGCTGTTTATATGTCTGTCTTATTTCTTCTTTTGTTGAGAGTCTTCTAACTATTTAGGTAATTTTTTTCAATTACTTAAAGTATTTTCCTAAAATTTCTTAGTTGACGGTCTTTTGCTGAATATAGATTTATTATTAGATCAAATATTTTGGTGAGTTTAGATTATGCAATTGATCACAGAATAATATTGATAAACAAAGAAATGTTTTCATGTTTTCATTTTAACTACCAAAATAATACCTATATAATACTTTTGCGGGCGCATCCAAAAATTTTTTTTGAAATTAAATCAATTGCCAATGTATTGTACGAGGGAGTAAAATGATCTTCATTTAATAATTTTTTCCAGTTTGATTTACATAAAAGAAAGATACAAAAGGTTTTTGGGAAGTAAAATATTTCCTTTTGAATATTTGCTTAAAAGTGCAAAAGTTGTTCTAAAATTGTTAGAGCTATTTTGCTAATTAATAAATTTATTCTATAGCCACAAAAGCTACGAATTTGACAAATTATTTTGCTCATTCATATAAATTTCTGCCTAGATATACATTTAATAATCTGTATATATTATTTTATTTTTGTATAGTTGCAATTTTAGTTATAATTATAATGTAATGCACTTTTAGGTAAAGTATTAAGTAAACAGTCTCAGAATTTCTAAAATGCACATTTGATATATTGTGATATTTTTTTCTACCAACACAATTTATTATCCTTATGCCTCTGTATCCTTATTCCTCTGTATCCTTATCCATCTGTACACCTTTAGGCGTAGCCAATAACTCGACGATCGAATGGATGGAGGTAATAGAGCGGGTTTTCGTTCTCCAATATATCTTCTATATAAAAGTAATGTAATATTTTAGCCAATGGGGGAGAGATGTATATAGAATATGTAATACAGAAAGTGTAAGTCTATGACCTTGTGTACACGACCATTTTGTGATAAATCGTTTATGATAGCATTTTTAGTTGAATAATCTGAGGCAACTTATTTGTAGTCATATAACTGTCTTTAGTACATTCACTACGCCCTTCCCCCATTGACTAATGATCTACATTTTTTATATAGGGGCCCTATTGGGAAAATCAATTCCTCTCACTTCCACCCAGTGGCGTAGCGTCCATTGAAGCTAAAAAGCTGAGCTTCCCCTGTTTAAAATCTAGTTTAAAGAATTATTCAAACATACTTCTATTTATTAAAATTTTTTAAATAACATCCGAATATATATATACTATTTAGAAAATTTTTGACACGTTTCAAAGTATTTTCCCCATTAATACGTATATTTTAGTGTTTTAGAAGCTCAAATCATCTAGCCTTCGCCGTCTATAAGAAGCTATCTGAAAGATTGACCTTCTGTTTTCTCCAACAAATTGAATTTTTTTAATTTCTAATACCCCCTATTTTTATTACCCCACTTCAAAGTCATATTTTTAATTTCTACCCCCCCCCCCCTCCTTTTTTTTAATGAATTTGAGAAGCATTCCTTGTGTTTCTGTTGGGCCCATGTATCTCTAAATTTATTTCAAATGATTTCGTTTATTATTTTTTCCCAAATTAAAAATATTGCGTTTTTAACCGCCTTGTCCTCCAATGATTGCAAATATGACTTTTTCCCTCTCTTAAGTTCGAGATGCGCTTTTTCTTTTGACGCAAAATAAGAATATTTTTAATTTTTAACCTTCCCCCCCATTTTCTTCCTAATTGTTGTCCCATATTTTTTCTGCATTTGGATTAGGTTTTGTATCTTCTAACATTTTTTATATATTTTCATTCACTTGCCACAAACTCAGGGACATTTTAAATATTACATTTCTATCGTCTTCACCCCCAATGAATCTCTTATAATAAAAAGAAGAATCTATCTGTTTGTTTATCCACAATGCCTCGCGATATCCACTGCACTAAATTTTTTCACGCAGTCGCATCTATACCTGAATTAATGCATCTCAATGGCCTTTTTTCAAAAATTTAATTAGATTTTTTTTAACGAATTTTTAAATTCCAAAATCGGATAATCTCCAGCTACCGATATAACCTAGCAGCTTTATTCGCGATTTAACAGTTACAGAACCTCCAGCCATCGATATGACTTAGCAGGTACTCATACGATTTAATAGCTACCGTAATGATCTAATACCAAGTTCATTTCTTAGAGGTTATTAATCTTTCATTCATTTATTTTTTGCATTACGGAGAAGGTGTATTTTCTATTAACGTACGTGGTAAATTGGCGCCGATTTAGTATTTGAAGAAAATTGAGTAGTGTTATCTGTAAATGTATTATTTACGTAGCGGGGGTTTATTTACGTCCCGGTCAACATCGGGTAATTCGTTCCAGTGATGCAAGAAAACAAATTTTAAATTTATCAAGGTGTAAAATTTTCTTGTAATTTGGCTAGTATTCCCTTATTTTGCATCTATTTGAATCAGTATCTATTTGAATCAATTGTCCCTACAGTATTTGAATCAGATTTTAGAGGGGCTACAATGGACAGTCACAAACAGCTTCGAAATAGAATTCCAGGTTTTTATCTGCGAAATCAAAAACGCAATAAATTTAAATATTTTTGCGTTTTTAATTTAATATTTAAAGATTAGCTATTTAAATAAATTGCTGATAATAACCGGCAAAATTCTGACTTTACCCGTTATATTATATCTTAGCTTTTTAGGGATTGAAATGCTTTTCCTTCATCTTTCTCCTTTTCTAATTTATTCATGCGATCATTCGTTTGATTTGTTTATAATGTTTTACTGCTAAGATGTACAAATAATTCATTAAAAATTTATCCAATTACAAATTAAAATTTTAAAAAAAAAAATGATGAGGGTAACTTTCATGACACTACATAATGCAATAAGTTACTTCTGACTCCTGATAAATTCCGAAAAATATAATTGGAGGTAGGTGGCTCCAGAGTGATGGAGCCGAAATTGTTTAGCGTGAATAATATATTATAAGATAAAACTCCAGTAAAGTTCAATAAGTTTATTCATTTTTTTTAGACTTATTTGTTTTGCTTACAGGCTTTCAAAGCACTAAAAATTATTCGCTAACTATTTATAGCTAGTTAGTGCTTTTAGTTTTGGCTCCAATTTCATCTAGAAACTCAAACCATAAATTCCACTTTAATATATTCAATTATTTTACCAACATGATTTGCGGTATAAAAATGAAACTCACTGACGAGATTTTACATTCTAGTTAATCTATAAACTTGTCTGACGGCACATAAATATGTACTTGAATACGTATAAATGTGCTTTTATTAACTTTATGCATAATTTTTGATCCATTTGTTCGAAAAAAGTGCAATAGCACGAGAACGGTTCATACTATCGTTCTAAAGTAAGTTCCATTCTATTTTCAATGAAAACATTTTTGTTTATTTAACATTTTTGGATGCCTTTTTTTTATATAATTTAAAAGAAGTTTGAAAATTTGTGACCTTCCAAATGTTCATTTTAAATTATAAATTTCGTTCGCTTCGCTCCGTTCTAGAAATGCCTTTCTAGACTCCAATACACACCCATACATACATTACGCTCACATACGTACAAACATTCCTTTAAACGTAATCGATTCAGGTTAAAGGATATCCAAACCGTATATTAATCCGTTGAAAATTCGAATTAAGAGTTTTCGAACCCATCATAATATTTTTCCTATACCTTATTTGCATGCAGGGAAATTACAAATAAAGTTCGGAATAATTCAGTTACGTATTATGAATGAATGCTGCATTATGTATGTATGTAGAAAAAAATGTAAAGCATTACATTTTCTAAACCGCTAATTAGAGTTCTAAATTTAGATGAGAATAACATTTTATAAGTCATTGAAATAAAATAATTTTTGTAAGGTGATGGTGATCCTGTTTTAAGGGAATTAGTCCCCTCCTGCTCTTGCCTATCTAAGATGCTTTGCTCTCAGTATCTTTCTTGCATGTAATTATGCAAAGAAGTCCAGTCCTTTTCCACACGCCGATGTGGCATTTATCAGCAATGAGAGAGAAACGGTATTCGTCGCTAAAGACAACATGCCTGCACTCGGACACTGTCCATGTTGATTGAGCTCAACACCAATCCAGACGGCTCTGTCTATGTTGATGGATCAGTGGTAGGCGCATTAATGGACGTCGACAACTAATCCCACCTTCTGCCAGTCGTCTCCGAATAATATACATTGATACAGGATGCACGGAGGTGCTGATAGCGCCGCCATTGGTGTAGACGTGGTTCCTCTCCTGACTGCACAATCTTCTCGAGCAGTTATCTGTCTCGGGGGGTTTTGGGCCTCTGCAACGGTTACATAGGTCTTATTTGATCCACTGTTTCCATCACCAAGGAACTACCATATCGCTGCGACCAAGATGGCGATTGATAGTCTGTTGGACCAAACAGTTTCCTTTGAGCCTATGATGCGACTTCTCTCTAAATCCGACAATTGTTCGTAGTGTTGTCGAGTATTTCTCAAAGGCATCTATGTACATAACTTTCAGTATCAAAGCAGAAAATGCAGTTCCAATTACCCATAAGTGAGAACATCAGCCGTTTTAAATACTGCATGATGCGTCGTTCTCATGCGCGTTGCATGATCCCTATAACGTCAAAAGCGTTGACTGTTTGATTATTTGCATAACTCTTAAACTGAAATTTGCATGCCGAGTTTTGTGAATGTTGCTCAATTTCTTTTGGGGTGCATATATTTTTTTGCAACAGAACAGAGTATATATATATATATGTGGCGTGGCTCCGCTGAAATCTTACAATTACACATTGGCCGTTAATCGTACTTCTGCACGCCACTTGCTCGATTACCGAGCATATCTCCAGGTTCTGATTAATTAGAAAATGCATCACGAGAACACACAATAAATACTAATTAAAAGTTAAATAAAGCTTTTATTTTAAAATACTTATATTCAAAACTTGTTACTTAAAATTTAAAAAAACCACAAAATGTCATCTTATTTACATAGAACATATTTACATTCGCTAAGTAGGTATTGGATAATGATCGATCTGATCATTTCCCCCTCTCTAGTTAAATTAAATATCATAATAGCCCTCAAGTTAGGCAGTTAACTTCCTTATTAAATAATATATTCTCTGATACTCAGTCTGCAGTGGGAGAGGACAAAAGGACTTACCCCTTTTAGGTACGGCAGGACGGCATCGAGGTGGCACTCATCCGTCGGTTATTAGACGACCCAGTCTAAACTCTGAAAATTACCAACTGAGTTCTCTCTCAACTCTTCTTCTCCTCGCCGGGATCTCGGACGGCCCCCTGGCCGGCTCCATAACTGACGCTTGGCCGCTATAGGTTCGAAAACCCATAAATTCAGTGACGCGGCCGGGCTCCATCGAATCACTGGATTTGGCCCCTTCCCAAGGGTTGGCTAAAAATTGGGGGGCTCTAGCCCTCTTGCAGGTGTCCATTTTATTTAAAAATAAGATAGCGTCCTTTGCCATTTTCTCACCACTGCAGCTGGTCTCTTACTCATAGCCATGGAATGTCAACCGTTCCCAAAGAGAGAGAGGGGGGGGGGGGGGGGGTAATACTTTCTAGAAGTGAAGTGGCGACAGGAAAATTCCAATACTGTCCCACGACACTGGCTTCCCCCAAACAAGGGAAAAGAAACCAAGTTTCTTTTTCAAATGCTTAAACTACCAAAAAAATAAAGGGTTACAAATTATGCACAGTATACATATAAAAAGAGATAACAATAACATTTAACAATAAAATTATACATTAAATTATATACATAATGACACGCCCTATAGGTATGGAGATATTCTGTCTCTCCAAGTATGTCCAAAGCCTAATTAAGGTGCAATATTGTCACTGTCCGTATGGCGTAAATATTGTCACTGTCCGTTGGCGTAAATATTGTCACTGTCTAATGTAGCATACTGATTGTACTTTCCAGTCTGTTACTTGTGTTCACAAAATATGAAAGTTTGTCATGAGAACACCTGAATTGGGAACAATTGTTCGTTCACATTATACACTAAAGGATTGATATTGTTCTGTAGGCTGTGACAAAATTAGTGATATTCCATATGGAAGGAATATTCTCTGAGCAGGATCAGCTGTGACATCACTTTATACAAAGAAGTTGCACTAACTGTGTAAATGACGTTGAACTTAACACTGCGAACATGGAGTTGCACTAAGACGTTGCATTAAAATGATAAAAATGCAGTTGCATTACAACGTTGCACTAAACGATGAAAATGAAGTTGCATTGTTTGGTACCCTTTGGTCCAAGGAAGGCATGATTTCGTTTTCGGTTAATGATGCTGCATACATGTGCTGGTAAAGGCTTATGTGAGCTGTAAAACTACGCCTTTGTTGCTGCAAAAGTCTTTATAATGGCAACTTTCGTTTTTTGAAGACCGGATCCGTGTCTGCAAACTTCTGCAGTAATCATAGTTAGGGTATGTAAATGCACATAGTTTTTTCCACAATGTACTTTATCAATATAAAAAAGCTGATGTAATTTCAGATTAGACATTCTATTCGTACTTTAATATACAACTAGACTTAGGAGCTTTAGAGTCCTTGAACTCTGTCCACTGCATTGTACCAGAGAACATTTTACTTTTAATGTTTTCTACATTCTTAACCTACTTATTTTACATTAAATACATTTATTTTATCTTAATTACATTTATTTTACATTAATCATTTATATACATATTCTTTATAGAAATTCTTATTGAACCAGGAATTTTTGTTTTCTTAAGAATTATTTATTCTTATTTACAAGAGCTCTCTTAAATGTCTTATTTCATTCTAGACCTTAATCAATCACCACAATCTATCCTCTAACCATTTCTCTATTCATTCCTAATAATTTTTCTACTAATTTCTACTTAATTCTCTAACCATTTCTCTATTCATTTCTAATTAATTTCTCTAATCATTTCTAATTAATCCTCTAATCATTTCTAAACGTTTTTGATTCCCCTCCTTACGTAACACCCGGCTGTCCGGTTTAAAATTGCCATCCCCGGTAAAGGCTTGTACCGCCGTATACATCCTACGCTAGCAGCGGTCACTTTTCGTACGACCTGACAAAAGTTTTTTTTTCTTTTCTTTCTGTTTACGTGGGCCAATAACAGACGCTGTCTTTGATTCTGTCCTACGGTAATTCTCTCTAATTGAAACCGCGTACGTGATTTGCTTCCGCTTGTCATGTGACTAGAGCGAGTAGAGTCGAAAAAAAATTCAAAGTCAACGCGGCAGTGTGCCTTCTCTTTGTGTGCTGCACAACGGATTTATACAAATTGGATTACACATATTAATTTTTCTGGAAGTTCCGTGAGTGAAATTACTCTTATTTTTTATTTAGGATTACAGTTTAATGTACTTGTTTCGCTTGGGTGCTTAGATTTGCTTACTTAAAGTTTAAATTACTTATTTTAGGAATTAGATTTGCTTAGGTTGTTCGACTGACAGCCGATCGCTCTGTCTGTCCGGTCATTTAAACTTTAGACGCCTGCATCTCAGTTTATTTTACCTTAACTCCCTAAGTTCTAAATTACGTGAAAGTTTAATTTAATTGCCTCACTTTTACGGTTATTTCTTTAAATTTTATTTATAATGGCACGTTAATGATAAAAAATTCTTGTTACATTTCGTTTTACTCCTCTAAGTCTTTACTGAGATAACCTTTTCTCTGGATTAATTTTATCGGTATTATTTTAACTTATATTTACGTGACCTACGTGTAACTTTAAATTATTTTCCACTGACCTATTCATGTTATTTTATTTTCCGTGGCCTCAGATTATAATGAGAGTTGCGAAATACTCTCCCGTAAACGGTTGATTTCTGTTCATGTATATTTTCTACATTCTCCTCCTCTTGGGGATTATTTAAATTATTTGAGCTAACTTTGTCAGTGTTCGTTGTATTCTCTGTGATAGGAATAGTCGATTGACCTCTCGATCTCTCTGCGACCCTTTTCTCTTTCTCTTGAACCTGTTCCGGTGGGAGAGGGGGGCGCGTTTCCTTCGGGGAGCGGTTATCTTCCAATTCGAGTTGAAATGGGAGAATGTCCTCGAAGGAGCTATCATTCGCCTTCACGGTGGCAACGCTTATCTCCGGCGCAATGTTTTGTAAGACGCTCTGAGCGTATCTTCCCGTAAACGGTTGGCTTTCCGCGTCGAACTGTGTTTCATGCAATAAATGCGGTCTCCTATCAGGCATTTCATATATGCGATTTATATTTATTTTGATTGGCTTTGCCCTAGGATCTTTAATTAGTTTTAATAAAAATAAGTGGGTTGTTAGTTTTTCTATTATTCTATACGGGCCTCTAAAACGTTTTTTTCCGAAGTTTGGAATGTTTTTGACAAAAACTTTTTGGCCTAATTCTAGTTTTCTAAATTTTGCTTTTTGTAAATATTTTTCCTCCTGTATCTCTTGTGTGCGGATTAAATTTTCGTAGGCTTGTTTGTATGCTACGGCCATAGTTTCCAGCTTTTGAGGTTGATTTCGTATATAATTTTGAGTCTCTTCCGCGTTATTTGGTACGATGTCCATAAATAATGGTAAGTCCCGTGAAAAGAACAAGAAGTTCGGTGACATACCTGTGGCTGGGTGGTCTACTGCATTATAACATGCTTTATGAATTCCTACGGCTGTTTCCCAATCGTCTTGCTTGTAACACTCGATTGCACGTTTTATGGCTGAATTAATTCTTTCTGAGATTCCATTTGTTCTCGGATTCGCTGCTGAAGTTAATTTTGCATGTATATCTAGTTTATCAAGTATAGATTTGAATAATTGACTAGTAAATTGGCTCCAGCGGTCCGTCAACACAAATTCACTTTTGCCGTAAGTAGTTACATACGTAATTAATTTTGTTGCAATGGTGTCTGCCGTAATGTTATCTATCGGATAAAGTTCCGCGTGCCTGCTAAAATGACATACCACAGTCAAAATGTACCGGTTCCCATATTTACTTCTTCTTAGAGGTCCCAAAATGTCAAGTGACAGTAAATTTCCGGGATAGTGCGGAATTACATTCCTACCTAATGGGAAGGGGGGGTGAACTCCTTTGAGTCCCCTACAGTCCTCACAAGAATTTACATAATTCTTTGTGTCTCCATAAATTCCAACCCAAAAATAGCGTTTGCTAACCAAATCGTACAGTTTTCCTACTCCCTGATGAGGGCTATGCAAATGTAGTAAAATTCTACTTTGTAAAGTCTTCGGAACCACTACCCGTTCTATTGCGTTATCGCGGATGATATTTTTATCTTGCGAGACATACATCAATAAATCCGTTTCTGGGTCAATAAAATAATGTTCGAAATCCTTAGTTTTACTATGCTGCTGTTCTCTAATATTATTCCTAAGTTTATTTAAAATGTCGTCTTTAATTTGCTCTGTGTGTATTTCTTCGATATTTGGAAGTTGGGATTTATTTTCTAAGCTGTTTACTGTTTCAATATTATTTTTATTCCCTACAATTTCTATGTTACTGAGGTTGTTCTCGAAATTTTCTCTGGAGAGATAGTCTGCTAAGATGTTGGAGTTTCCGTCTATGTGTATAAAGTCATAATCATATTCAGATAGTTTTAATAGCCAGCGGGCTTCTAAATTAGCCGGGTTAGAAATTTTTAAGTGATATTTAAGGGGTCTGTGGTCGGAAATAATATAGAATTTTTTCCCGTAAAGGTAATTGTGGAAATTTTTGACTCCATAGAATATAGCCATGAGTTCTGTTTTTACTGCGGGATATCTTTGCTCGTGTGGTTTAAGTTTTTTACTGTAGTAAAGTACAGGTTGTAAGCGTTCATTATTCTTTTGTAATAGAACTGAAGAAATAGAGGTCGAGCTTCCGTCTGTATTAAGGTAGAATGGTTTGTCTAAATCCGGTTGTAGCACTAAAGGATGTTGGAAAAATTTATTTTGTAGTTCTTGAAATGCGTCATTGCATTGCGGAGACCATGAAAATTTATTCCGCTTAGCCGTTAGCTCAACTAGTGGAGCGGTGAGTTGCGCATAGTCTGGGATTAATGTTCGATAAAAATTACATAGGCCTAAAAATTTTTTAAGTTTTCGAACAGTGTTTGGTCTGGGAAAAGAAACAATTTTTTTTGTATTATTATCAGTTGGACTTAATCCCTGTTTAGTCACTGTAAACCCTAAATATTCCATTTTCTCTCTAGAGAATTCACATTTGGTCGGTGTCAATGTTAAATTAAAATCTCTTAGCCTTTGAAAAACAAGCTCTAATTTCTCTTTTAATCCTTCATATGTGTGTGCCGCTAAAACCACATCATCAAAATATGCGTAAATGTCATGTTCGTGTAAATCTTTAAGAACGATATCTATAGCTTTTTGAAACCACGCGCCGCTAGTTTTATGTCCAAATATTAATCTGTTGTATTCGAATCTTCCATATGGGCTTGTGAATGCCATCTTATGTCTTTCTTCCTCTGGTAATAAAATTTGTGAAAATGCGCTCTGGAAATCTAATTTTGCGTAAAATTCGAAACCTGCTAGTTTTGTCATAATATCCTGGATTCTTGGCACTGCATAATTAAAGTTCTGTGAGATACTGTTTAAGAGTCGTATATCCAAGCAAATTCTGAATTTATCTGTATTTTGTTTTTTCACTAGAACCATTCCTGCGCTATAATTAGAGTCGCTATGACTAATTATGTTTGCTTGCAACATTTCATCAATTTGTCTTTTTAATTCTTTTCTCAAAGCGTAGGGCACGTCATAAGCTCTAATTTCTATCGGATTCTGGTGCGATAAAATAAATTTAGGTTTTACTACTTCAGTACATCCTAAAGTGTTTAAATTTTTGGAAAATACGTCTCCGTAATCCATTAATAATTTCAATAAATCTTTCCTCTGATCGACTGGCATGTGGTCTAAGTTAAAGTCTGTTTCCAGTAATTCGTTCCGTCTAATTTCTCTTATTTTATTTATTCTATCTTCCAATTCTATTTTATTCCTATTAGTATCTGTAAGGTGAATTTCCTCATTAGCCTGTTTAATGTTGTGTTTTAATTTCCCTATCAAAGTGTTTTTATTAAGTGTAATTTTATGTGACCCTTCATTCTTAATTGATATGAATTTATTTGGGTTAGTCTCTTCGGTTTCTAAGTGGAAAATCGTTGGGTTGATGTTTAAAGGCTGTTTTAAAATTTTTGGTTCAAAATTATAATTTTCTAATTTATTTTCTGTGTAAGTGCAATTAATTTCAACTAGTTTAGATTCTTGCGGGTCTATTTTAATTTTCTTGCGCGTTCTAATTGCTGTATCTGAATTTATATTTAGCACGCTTTCTTGCTCTCCTAAAGGGATTATTATATTATCTATTTTTATTATGTTTTGTTTAGTATCGATGATGGCGTTATGAAGTTTCAAAAAATCAAAACCGATTATCCCAGCATAATTATGCGGAAATTTGGCGGTAGTAACGTAGAATATGTGTTTAAAGATTTTATTTTCAATTTTAAATGACGTTTGTATAACGTTTATATAATTTAGTCTTTCTCCTGCCAACGTTTTAATCGTGACTGATCTAGATAAATATTTAATGTGACAAATTTCTCTTATTTTTTGGAATTCTTCTTTTCCGATTATACTAATCGTCGCTCCACTGTCTACCATCATTGCAACGGGCCTTTTATTAAATATTACTTGTATTGTAGGTAATTTTATAGATTTTTCTCCTAATTTTTCGTCTAAAGCAGAAATCACTTCGTATTTACACACCTTCCTATCCTTATGAATTTGTACATTCTTTATTTCTCCCTGGTTATCAACATAACCAAATCCATCGTAACTTAACTGGGGCGGGTTTTTTGGGAGCTTATGATAATTGCCGCCCCTCTCTAGTTTAAAGCAGCTCTTCTGGGGAATGTATTTTCTCTCTCATTGTATCTGTTTCCTCTAAATGTACGTGAAAACCCCGGATTTCGCCTTGCGTATTCTCCGCGGGGGAAATTGTTAGCTGGCCCCTGCCTTTCTCTTTGCGTATATTGCCTTTCGCTCTGGTTGTTAAACTGCTGTGGGCGTGAACTCTGGGATCTACGCATTTCATTTTCCCGGTTATATAATCTACAATTTATCATCAGATGGTTTGTGCGTCCGCAAAATAGACAAAACATATCATTAGGGATATTATTATTAGAAGTTCTAGCTTTAGGTGTGTTTTGTTCAAATCTAAGTGCGTTAATTTGTTCGCCTAATGTTTCTAACAGATATCTGTTAGCATTTTCCTGTTCTTTTCGTAGTTTTTCGATTTCAGTTTGTAAAGCCGGTGGTCCAGGGTGCGTGATAATATTGTTTACAGCTTCTGTTTCAGGTGGAGAAATTGCTATTGCGTTTTCAATATTTTCTGCTATTACAATCGCCGCTTCGAAGGATAACGGGTTTGCTTTTAGCACCTCTCTCTTAATTTGCGTGTTTAGTGCGTCCAAAAATTTTCCTAGTCTTAATTGGTCAATGATTTTTTTCGACTCCTCGCTACTCAAATCACCTGCACTTTCTAGATAAGTCAGCGTGATACATTTGATTCTGTGTGCTAATGCCTTAACGCTCTCACCTTCAAATTGTTTAGTTAGAGTAAATTGTATTTGGCGGGTCGTTATGCTAGTCCTCTGTGAAAAAAATTCTAGTAGCCTTTCCTTTAGTACTTCGTACGAATTTTCTTTACGTAATTCTGCCGAACTCGCTAGGAATTTTAGTGCATTTCCCTTTAAACGCGACTTTAATACTACGAGTTTTTCTGGTTCGGTCCATTTTCCTAGCTTGGCTATCGAATCAAATTGGTCGAAAAATATTTTACAGTCTGTTTCAGCATTTCCTTCGAATACCCCAAGTAAAAAGGTTAACCCCTGTAAACGACTTTGATTTTCGCCTCCCTGCTCGGGCGCTTCTGTACTATTTGTATCCGGCATCTTGTACAATTTTTATATCTACTTTCAAATTATTAAATATTAACTCACTTATTATTTACAATATTACAAAGATCTTCCCATGATGCATATTCATTTCACAAAAAAAATTTTCTCTGAATTTTGAATTTTGAATAATTACATTATCCAGTCAAATATTAATCGAGGCACTTTGATAACTGTGCACAAGACTGGTCTCGGCGCCATAATATGTGGCGTGGCTCCGCTGAAATCTTACAATTACACATTGGCCGTTAATCGTACTTCTGCACGCCACTTGCTCGATTACCGAGCATATCTCCAGGTTCTGATTAATTAGAAAATGCATCACGAGAACACACAATAAATACTAATTAAAAGTTAAATAAAGCTTTTATTTTAAAATACTTATATTCAAAACTTGTTACTTAAAATTTAAAAAAACCACAAAATGTCATCTTATTTACATAGAACATATTTACATTCGCTAAGTAGGTATTGGATAATGATCGATCTGATCATTTCCCCCTCTCTAGTTAAATTAAATATCATAATAGCCCTCAAGTTAGGCAGTTAACTTCCTTATTAAATAATATATTCTCTGATACTCAGTCTGCAGTGGGAGAGGACAAAAGGACTTACCCCTTTTAGGTACGGCAGGACGGCATCGAGGTGGCACTCATCCGTCGGTTATTAGACGACCCAGTCTAAACTCTGAAAATTACCAACTGAGTTCTCTCTCAACTCTTCTTCTCCTCGCCGGGATCTCGGACGGCCCCCTGGCCGGCTCCATAACTGACGCTTGGCCGCTATAGGTTCGAAAACCCATAAATTCAGTGACGCGGCCGGGCTCCATCGAATCACTGGATTTGGCCCCTTCCCAAGGGTTGGCTAAAAATTGGGGGGCTCTAGCCCTCTTGCAGGTGTCCATTTTATTTAAAAATAAGATAGCGTCCTTTGCCATTTTCTCACCACTGCAGCTGGTCTCTTACTCATAGCCATGGAATGTCAACCGTTCCCAAAGAGAGAGAGGGGGGGGGGGGTAATACTTTCTAGAAGTGAAGTGGCGACAGGAAAATTCCAATACTGTCCCACGACAATATATATATATACACACAGAGAGAGAGAGAAAGAGAGAGCGGTCCCCAACTGTTTTGCCCACACACGAAAATATCCTTGAGCCGGCCCTGGTTGTTGGACACAGTGTGTTTCGCCCCCGACCCCTACCCCCTCTGGGGCACCTGGGTAACGTCATGTAACGGCTAAATGGTTCACAATGCTGGCTGATGTATAGGCGGATGATAGTGTATCAAGTGTTGTTGAAAAAAAATGAAAAAATCATCAAAATATCAAAACCCTTTAATAAAGTTATGCAAATAATCATTTCTTATGTAATTGTTCATTAAAAACCGATTGACACAAACTTTAGAACACGAGCATGAGCCATTCTCGAGATATTGCATCTTTTCCAAATAAATTTATTAAAAAATCATATAACATTAAAAAAATATTAACTATTATGAAATATGTTCACTTTTCATGTGTAATATTATGCGATAAATTTAATAACATCATTCTCGTGGATCTAATTCGTTCCATTCAAAAGAAAAGATACTTTGGGTAATAGTTTTGTATCTTGATGCCCAGCAATTCGTCAACAGTCATTTATCTACTAAAAGAATAACCCCTTTCTCCGTCCGTAACGCTTGGCGAAATTTTAGCAACTAATTTGGCGGAATACCGCCAACTTGGCGACTTTTTAAAAATGTTGTGAAATGTTATGAATGGCGAAGTGTGATGAAATTATTTGGGGTGACAGAAAACCGGGGACAAAAACTTTGCAAATAAAGTTTCATGTTATATATTTTAGCTATGGTTGCAAATGAGATAAAATGCACGGTAAACTTCCAATAATACAGTACGTTCCGGACTTCAGTGGAGCGGAATTACTACACTTACTCTATTATCGGATGTCGCACTAAAATAGGGTAAAAAAAAATGAGAAAAATTAATTCAAAACAAAATGATAGACAATAAATGCGATACATTTTACCTAAAGCGTTACAGAGACTGAATTACACTATATAGTACTCGAAAAAAACATTTAAATTAATTTTGACATTATCATGTTAACTTCAATGGACATAAATTTGCAATCAATTAGTGTATTACAGTAAATATACCTTAATATAGCCGAATAGACCAGAACAGTGCCGCCGAATAGACCCGGAATAGAGCTCCTCCACTCCTCTATATAGAGGAGTCTTAGACCGGAACAGTACGTCACCTCCGATAGGCTCCTCTATATAGGAGTAGAGACTAGAGAAGCTCTATCCTATAGCAGAGGTGACGAATACTATCGGAGGTGACGAACAGTACCGCCGGCAGAATTTTCGGGCCTCTGTGCAACAAATATGCTCCCCCCCCCCCCAAGTACTACTCCCCATTTGACAAATTATTGACCACCTATCGTAAACTGTTTATGCGGCACGGGACGTTTCCCCCCCCCCCCCAAAGCTCTGGAATTTGTGACTGCACAAAATAAATTTCTAACATTTGTTGCGATTTATTAATTGTATCTTAATTCCGGCTACAAAAAAGAAAAAAAGATCACCTCAATATTGTGTTAATTTAGTGCCCATTTTCAATGAAAATAAGTAACTTTAACCATTATCAACCAAAAAGGCATTGAGCTAACTACTTTGGAATATCATAGTAGGTCCAAGGCCCAGGCCGTCCGACTCATCCTAGAACGTGAGCAACCATTTGGACGGCCGGGAAAGCCAATTTCAGGTGTGTATTTCTCAACCCTTGCATAAGGTAATCATTTTATCAAGAATGTAAAATAGTTGCATGAGTGAAAGAAAAGTGACAACCATTCCTTTTGTGGATTTCTAGGATCCCAACTTTATTCCCCTCACTCCGGGGTGGAATAATAAAGGAAGAGCCTTTGCATTCACGGGGTTAAAATTAGAAAGTTTACATCTGAGTAATCCTATAAACAGAAAACATGTGAATTGTAAGTAATGTAGGATGTGGACTGCATTCCAGTATCCAAATCAGAACTATATATTGTTAATTCTACACTCTTGTTCCCAGAGGCGGACGAGGACATTTGCCTACTGCGCCACAAAGAGACGCCGCACGGGCCTAGCCGACGATTTTTCAGTTTTCAAAAAAGAAAAAGAACAGGAATGTTTGCGATAATTTTCGAATTAACATTTATAACGTATAATGGTAGAATCGTTCATGGATTCGTTTGAACTATGTCGTCCACTCACACTCGGGTGTTTTACTAAAGATCATTTTCGAAATTAAAATATATTTTAAATAGACTTCGTAATAATCTAAGTCAATGTCGTTTGGAAGCATTTGTAAGGTCAAAATCTCAAACATGGAACATTCGTGTCCTCGGCCCATAAATAATAATTTTTACATATAATCTTTTATAAAATAAAGTTTTTATATAATATGGAACGTATTCTATTAAAATATATATCTAAACTGAGGTAAGTAATTTACTTTAATATTTTTAACCACTGTGAAATCTCCAAAACGTCACGGCGGTCCCGTTACTCCCGTGCCCCACTTCTGATTTTTTTTTTCGGTAAAAGTTATAGCCAGAAAACCGAAAGAGCTACCGTATATAAAATCTAAAGTTACATTAACCAAAGTGAGTTCTCTCGAAAAAACGAATCGTCAATCCTATATATATCTCTCCTCCAAGTGTGGCGCCAGCCTAGAGCGTTGTTGTTAATAGCATTGAAATATAAAAAATAAGACAGATACAGAAAACAGAAGCTCTCCTCCAAGTGTGGCGCCAGCCTGGAGCGTTGTTGTTAATAGCATTGAAATATAAAAAATAAGACAGGTACTGAAAACAGAAGCTCTCCTTCAAGTGTGGCGCCAGCCTAGAGCGTTGTTGTTAATAGCATTGAAATATAAAAAAGGTACTGAAAACAGAAGCTCTCCTCCAAGTGTAGCGCCAGCCTAGAGCGTTGTTGTTAATAGCATTGAAATATAAAAAATAAGACAGGTATTGAAAACAGAAAGGTAAAGCTGGAAAAATACCTTTCGGCTGCAGCTGGCGATCCGCACCAGAAAATACTTTGTTTCGGGCTTGCATCTTCATAGGCCTCAAAAAATGCAGCAGCAGCAGGGTATCTGGGAACATCCGCAGCAGACAGCAATCAAAAGAGATCCTCTTGTTACGCCCAAGGAGAGAAATCACATGCCATGAATATAGGAGAATACCTGCGAACTTCTCCAATCAATCAAGATACTGTGAATTTGGCCGACCTGGATGATAAAGAAATGAATACCGCTATTACTGGCAGACAGCTAAGTGGGGACCTGATCTACCTCACGGCCCACAGGGTTTTTTTTCCCCCACCGCTGAGAGTCATCCACAGACGACCCGGCTGAGGTCCAAGAGAAGCATGGTGATTAGAAGTCTTGTCAGAAATACCAAGGCAAGACAAAACGCCAAGAACAGCCAAAACAGCGAAGAGACCCTTAACCACACACACCACACCCGGAAAGCAGCCGAGAGAGCAGAAGCTACTCAAGAAGCCTCAAGGGAACCTCCCTTAGTTGAGGGGACCTGAGCAAAAACGCCCCGACTCCAGTAGGAGTACGGTGGCACACACGAAGAGACGGGAACGAAAGCATTCAATTGCAGTGACCAATCTAATGAGCCAAGAAGAGCCATATATATGGCAACACAGAGAAGAATGTAATTTCGCAGAGGGTTCCAACTTTCTACCCCTCGGTAGTTATGCAGTGGCAGCATACAACTTAAAGTGGCGTTGTCGTAACCTGGACTTAAACCTGTGCTGCCAGGTTAACTTAACCTAGGGGGGGGGAGGGAAAGAGGAGACTAAGGCTATGAGAGGGCCGGGAAGGAAAAAGGAAAGGGAGGCACGAGCCAAAGGGCGAGCTCTGAGGATGGAAGGTGACCGAGGAATAAGATTTAAAAGTAAGCAGGCCAAGGCTGGCAAAGAAGCAATTCTACACTAAACCCAAGCCAACTAACTAAACTAATTAACTAACTAATCTAGCCAACTAACAAAGCAAGTTGCTAACTAAAACTTACTCGAACTAAAACTAACTACGACTAAGGCGGTAAGAGAAAGGAGACAGATCCCCATAACGGGGAAAAGCACAGAAGGAACCCAATCAAGGGGAAAAAGCCGAGGAGGAGAGCTCAGACAAACGGGAGGGCGTAGGCAAACTGGGACCAGAGAAGGCCTAAACCACGAAGAGAGGGAAGAGCTACATACTAATGACTGCAATCTAAAAGACCAATACAACAAGACCTAAACAAGGAAAGGGAAGAGCTACATACTACTAGCTACAAACTACATACTAAACACGAAGAAAACAAACTAAGAAACTACCTACCCAGGAGCCGGAACAACGGTCTGAGGAGCTGAAAAGGAAAGGTTAAAAAAGGAGAGGGGGACGCAGGTCGGGGCAAGCTAGTGCCTAGGCCGACCGAGGCGATTCCCAATCCCAGAACCTACCAAAACGCCCCCTCAGCAGGGCAATCCCAAACCGGGGAGGAAGCTGTCTTCTTCCTGAAGAGAATGTTGTACCTTTATACCAAGGAAAAGCGGTGGATCTTAAAGGGCGCTAAACGGAAAGAATCGGTTAAAGCTGAAAGGCAAAAGTGAGATTGCATACTGAGGTGCAAAACAGACCATGACGTCACCCCTAGGGGGGAGTACACTGATGAGCACAAGGTTGAGACAAAACTCCAGCAGCGCGGAAACCATTCCACCCCAAACAACCATACAAAAATCCACAGCTAAGGTGGAGGGAGAAAACCTTGCCCGCTCAGGCCGCAGGGACAATACCCCTGCTGGCCAAGGGGCGGATGGGCCCAGCTTGGGCCCAACGAAAGAGACACTGAGCCACAGCTTCGGTGGCCGAACACCAAAACAACAACTGGGACAATCCCCCAGAAACCAACACACGAAGATCTGGGAACCTGAAAAGGAAAATCGGGAAAGGAAGGAGGCCCGTCTAGCAGAGGAAGATGAAGTAGATAGGGTTGCCAGTGGGGGAGGGGGAGGAGGAGAGAGAAGAGAGAAAAGAGTGAAAGCCTACAAGAGTGGGAAACAGAGGTGGGAAAGGTCCTCCTGTGTCGGAGTACTTGCCAAGAGTAGAGGTCCTCTCCGAACCCAGGTGGAACATCCTTCCACCGATTCCCATCCACATCCTTCCACCAATTCCCATCCACATCCTCCCCTATACCGCTACTACTGGCCCTACTCCTACATGGAGTACTGATAATTCAAATATCGCAAGTGAAGCTATCGAAGACGTGCAGTCTGCATCAGCTGTGACCGCCACCATTGTTTATACTAATAAGGGCATGTATGACCCAACTCGTCCTTTAAAATACGATGAAATTTCCCACTTACTCCGGGCTTGTCCAGTGCAGCCACGGAAAGAAGATATGCCACGTGGAAAATTTCCAGTGGCAGAAAAACGTTGCTTCTTCCCTGACGCATATTTCACAAGAAATTCATTGGGTGAGAATGATGATATGCAAAAATTTGAATGGCTGTGTTATTCCGTGTCTAAGGACTACGCTTATTGTTTATTATGCTGGATTTTTGGTGATCATGAAACCAAACAGACCATTTGGGTCGAGGGTTACAAAGATTGGAAGCACTTGAGTACCTCGGCGGAGCGTATTTCCATAATGAAGTTCGGAGTAACAAGCTTGGCGATTTGGCGAAAATCGCACTGTGAGTCGGATGAAGACACTGGTAACCTTCTGAGAAGAAAAGTACGGTAACCCTCACCACCACGAAAACAAAAACAAACTCATTTGTTTTCACATTTTACTGTGTCCTTTCTATTGCGTTCGCACAGAAATACTTATTGAACACGGTTTTAAGTAATAAAAATGTTTTTCTTTTAAATAAAAACAGTTTCATGATGTTATTGTTATTGTTGTAGTATTTATGAATTTTATTGATGAGAATCGCTTAGTGTACTGAACTTCGGTTCAAATTGCTGGTAAATCAGAATAAAATTACTAGATTATAACCTCTTAGCTACATGTTAATGTAGTTGCATATCAAAGTTACATGGAGAAAATTTTGCAAAATGTATTTTATCTTTAACGGTGTATATCTTAAAGTATCTCATCATGTACAGTGTCGCGGGGGTATTTCGCTCCGCCCAAAAGGAAAATTTTTAGGTAAATCTATTATAAGATCTATTGTACATTTTCGATTAATATGTCCCCCAAATGCCCTTCAAATAATTCAAAATATGACGCTGGTTAGACAAGATTCAAGCATTTTGTGTGCTGCAAACTTTCATGCATAGTGTTTTCCACTTAACACATTGTAATTTCCTTAAATTAAATAATACAAAATCGGTATATAATACTATAAGGTATTTTCGTCACATGACGCCATAATTGAGCTTTGAAATTATATATTATGAGGCTAATATTTACTTATTAATATCATTGTATATATAAACTAATAATTTGTATTTGGATCTATATAAATTAACTAATAGTTAACTGCAGTTATTTGTAAGCTAATAGTTGACTAACAAACAATATAGTTGCTTTAAATTAATAGACAATGTAATTAAATTTAATATTAATCATAAACTAGTAGTGGAACTTAATTCTTTAAATATTCATCTGTTAATTTTAACTTTAATCCTTTTATAAGTGTTGATAACAAAGAGTACTTATAAATTATATATTTCATGGAGCACTATTCTGTGTACTAGGGGATTTGCAGTGGTCTGGAATTCTGTTCAAATTTTAGGTCCCAGTCAAATTAGCTTATTTGCATAAATAGGATGCAAAAAAGTTAGAATTTTCTTTCATAGAAGTGTAAGTAACATACATTTAAAGTAATTACAGCACTTTTCTCCCCGATTTCCCATTCTATTGCTCTAAATCTTTGGATATGCTGGGTATTAAGAGAAAAAATTACATACTCGCAGAAGCCCCCTATTTTAGAATTGCGCATCTATTTCAAATAACACCCATTGGCCATCTTCACACTTATACATTTGCCTGGATAGAATAATTGATAACTGCCCTGACAGCAAGAAAACTTGCTGTGTGCTACACTTTCGCAAACCTGTAATGGGGCCGATAAATTTAGTTGCACCATGCAGCTTGCTCAGGCTGCAATGGTTAAGAGAGAGAGAGAGAGAGAGAGAGAGAGAGAGAGAGAGAGAGAGAGTTCATACTCACTGAATCCACTAATAGAGGACTTTCTCAAAATTAGGATCCTTCGAGTCGTGCAACCAGGATTATCGTTTAAAATCAGTTTATTTGAAAACTGTTAATCAAGGAGAATAAATGTTTATATATAAAAATTGACATTGGGTGGAATTTAAAACTATCTCACACACCTTTTCAATGGGTTATAACACAATACAGAGATTACACATAAAATATAGAAATGGAGGTTTTAACACTAAAACGAATGATATATTTGCCGTCGTTCTAGGAAGATCGTTGATTTGTCCTCTTATTATAAAACCTAGAATAATTTCTTCTGTGTTTGCAATAACTTTAAGAAAATAAGAAAAGTCATAAAATTTCAATGGGCTGGGATTAGCCGTTTCGGAGGAATCGTTTCTCAAAGTAGTTATGCGGTCAAAATGAACGCTTCCGTCGATCTAGTGTTAAAAACATTGTTTTATTCCAAAAATTTTAGTACTGAATAAACTATATCTATAATGAGCACTTTATATTCTACAATAGTTAAAAAGAATATTAAGAGGTCTTCTACAGATTAAGTTAATTTCTTCAATAATAAATATTTTTTGTTTAATATTTTTATATGAAACGTATCTTTACAGATCACTTTTTCTAGTATAAGATGCAGACACATTAATTTTTTTTTTATGAGTTTTTTTACATTTTTTGCTTCTAGGGAGGGTTTGAGGCGCCGCTGTCCTGTTTCCATTGCAGATAACCAGTTTCACACTTGTTATGCACTCGTCAACATGGAATAACCAATATAGCTGATTTTATGGGTATGAACTTGGCCATTGCAGCCTGAGCTCTATCTCTATGAAGTTTAAAACCAGCTGTGTAGTAAGACTGAATTTGATAGTTTCTATAGAGGTTTGCAAAATTGTGGCATATAGTAAATCTTCTTTCTGTCACTATAGATATCAACTATTCCTTGCTGATAAGTGTAAAATACGTAGGGGTAGGATTTTTATGATTTCGCATAATTTTGGCAATACCGAAATGTTGTTCAAGTGTATGCAAATATGTTTCATAAGAAACAAGGCTGATTTTAGTATCTTTATTAAGGGTTTTTTTTTGTAATTTTTACACATGGCATTTTTTTTTCAGGTTTTTGAAATTTTTAAGGCATTTCTTTTTGTCTTTATTTTGCATATTTTGTTTCAATAGAGCATTTTTGGATGAATTTTCTTGGAAGACACAGAACTGTAACAAAATAAAGTTGTATTTCTTGTTTAGTTCCCTCCTTCAGAAAATTTTAAGGCATTTCTTTTTTGTCTTTATTTTGCATATTTTGTTTCAATAGAGCATTTTTGGATGAATTTTCTTGGAAGGCACAGAACTGTAACAAAATAAAGTTGTATTTCTTGTTTATCCTTTGTTTTGATTCATTGGTTACCATACAGAATACCATACAGAATTACCATTTGATTCCAATACAGAATATCCGTTAATAACCGTTAGAGCAATAGTAAACAAATAAAATTATATTTTTTAGTTTCCTTTCATTTTGTTTCATGTATCTCTTTTCCTTAATTAGTTTTGCTACGACATAAAAAAATAAATGTGCATTTTTCTAGCTTACATTTTTGTTACATGGAGCATTTTCTTTTACGTTTTGGGTCATAAATGCATTTTTATAAGGCATTTACTAGCAATTTTTGGTCATAAAAATCCTGGCTGTAACAATAAACATAAAACAAATTCATGAATGTTATTATCTACAATAAGAATGCCTCCTATAAGCAAATTCTGTGAGTATGAACTTGCTGTCGCAGGCAAAAAAATTTTCTGAAGGGGTGGGGAGTATTTTTCAAAGATTCTATCCATTAGAAATACAGTTGTTTTTGTGTAAAATTTACGATATTTTAATTGTACATTAAATTTAAAACAGTTATTTTTAAAATTAAAAATTGAAGTTTTAAATATTTATTGAAAATTTTAATTTACTCACCTAATTCGCTCTCTGAAGAATTGTTGGTTTCTGATAAAAGCACTGTATGTCTAGAAGACTATAACTATTTCAGTCTTTTTGGTTACGTTCTTCCATAAAAACAGCACTTTTAACTTTTAAATTTTATTTATTGTTAACTTTTGAATTATTTTTTATTAAAATAATTAATATTTATTTATAAAAAACTCCTGAAAATCTTGATGAAAAAATGCTTCCATTTAGCGATAAGTTGTTAAGTGGACCTGTCAGGACAGCGACCATTTTTAATACGTGTAGTAATTATTTTGTTAAGCAGCAGCTAATTAATAAGCTGGTGTCTACTGGAAAGAGATCTTCATTACAAATAGCATATGTGGCACACTGAGGTTTGTGTTTGATGAAAATAAGAAATGCTACCATAATACAAATCTCCAGCAATATTTGCTAACTCATAAAATTCTGCCAATTTTGTAATATTTTCTACAATTTAACTTTCATATACAACTTTTCTAATGATCAACTGAACTGGACACTTAACCTGACGCCTCAAATATCTGTATACTGATAGTTTATTTCTAATAATTTAAATACTGATTTTTTTTTCTTAAATAATATTTTTTTTTCTTCAAGGGGTTTTAACCCAACCTCTCCCATGGCTGTGCCACTGGTTACAGCCTAAACTCAATCTTTAAGAAATTTGAAGCCAGCTGGAAGGTAAAACTGAATTTGATGGTTTTCATAGAGGCTTGTAAAATATTGGCACATAGTGTTTGTTTATATTGCAGTTATCGACTATTCCATGCTAATGTGCGTATATATATACAAAACAGATCCATGGATGTTGGTATCTGCAATGGGAGCATGATTATTACTTTGGGAATGCCCTTTATAGACAACTTTATGAGTATGAACTTGGTCGTTACAACCTGAGCTCAATCTTTAAGACATTTAAAGCAGACTGCTTGTAGGATTGAAATGGTTGGTCCTCATAGAGGTTTGGGGAAGCGCACTTAACATGTTTTCTTGGTCCTATTACAGATGCCATTATAAATATTCCATGCTGACAAGTGCATAATAAGTGCAAAACTAGTCCATGGATTCTGTTATCTGCAATTGGAGCGGATAAGCAAGAAAATGCTCAACTGATCACTCATCCTTTACTATCCATGGACCATTATTTCACAATCATTGCTGCTCTTAAAGCGATAATTTTGTTTTTTGCAGAAGTGTTAAAATATTTACTTATAACCATTAAGAGTACTGGACTTTATTTTAGCTCCGTTGATTGTTGATAAAATTTTAAGTTCAGTAATTTTTGTCGTATCACTTAGCAGAAGTAGCTTCACTGTATACAGTAAAGCAATGGGACACAATATCTGGTACCCCGCAATATTTTTTTGATGATTCTACTGACGCTCATTGAGTGTACAGAGTATGTAGTTATCGATATAATTTAAAAATAAATTTATTATATTTTTTTATATCTTTAGCAATTTTTTTCTTTCCTTATATACCTAAAAATAAAAGTATTATTATGTAGTCAGAAATTCTATTCAGGGTTTTTCGACAGATTGACATGCTTTAAGCATTCTTGAACTGAAATTAAATGTGTTTGAGGTGGTACGCATAACAGTTAATGAACATATTTTGAAAACATATTAAGCAAGTAATAAAAAAATTAAAAAAAATCTGCAGTAGCTCCAGTCCAATAGAGTCGAAATGGCTTTACGTGAATAGCATTTTGTAAAATAAAACTGTAAAGTTGAATAAGTTTATTTGATTTTTTCAGACTCATTTGTTTCATTTACAGACTTTTCAAATTTCTACAAGTTACTCATTAACAATTTATAACTAGTTAGCACTTTTAGGTTTCACCCGGGTTTCATCTGGATATTTCTATCATGAACTTCACATTAAAATACCAAATTATTTTACTAACTTGTTTGGCGGTATATAAATTAAACTTATGCAATATATCTGATGAGATTTTACATTCAAATTAATCTATAAACTTGCTGGGCAGCACATAAATATGTACTTGAATACGTATATTTCCATCCATTGTGGTCAAAACTCACCAATCGTTAAACATCTATAGAATTCCCAAGTTCATTTAACTTCCTAATTTTTTTAAACCAAATAAAACATCTCGTGCTTATGCATCAATCTTTCACCAAGGAGTAAGTAAATAGATTGAGTTGCAACAATCGTGACATTTTAAATATATATTACACCTTTCCCACCCATTGGAAAACCTAGGTTAAAATACTAGAATATTAAAATTATAACCAATATACTTTGAAACTATGAGCTCAATCCAAAATTCAATTACATACACTTATAAGGATTTCAAAAAGATATAAATTCTTGATTATAGAGCATAGGCACGTGAGGCCACACCGAAAATTTTGTCTTTATGTTTCCAAAACAAAATATTCGTATGCTTAACAGTATGGAAATTTCCATTATTTCCTGTATTAAAAATGGCTATTTTAGAAATTTACAATCGTTTAGCCCCTAATTAGAATATATCTAAATTTATCTTCTTTTATGAATATTTTTAATTTACCGGAAAATAAATTATTCACTTTCAATAAAATATATAGTTTTAAGAAAATTTGTTATGTACTTTTCACTTCTCGCTCGCATATACACTGCAGAATTTGCTAGTAAATGCTATACATCTTTAGAATGCTAGCTAGTGACTACAGTAAAATTGAGTAGTATTGTACATTCATTTAAAGTCACTTAAAGTGTGTTTTAGTAAATGAAATTTTTTAACATATGTCGTTTCTCAAGTATTCTAAATAATTTATTTTCAGCATAAAGATAAATTTCGATGTTTAATGGGCCTAGTTTTAGTTTTTATTTGCCACCATCATCAGTTTACCATTATTTGCTATAATAAAAATAATGCCCTTACTTTTCTGCACTTTCTACTATACAGGCTGTTTATTTACGCTCATGCCGATGCTCTATTGTTCATTGCTAGCAATTTTAGTTTATAAGATGCAAGCATTACAATCGTGAAAAACAGAAAATTTTCGGACATACTTTTTTAAGTTATTTCGAAAATAAATTTCAAGATATTAAAATATCGAAATTATTTATATATATTCATAATCTGAATAAGATGTAAATAATTTTTCTTATTTTCAACAAAATAAGAAAAATTATTTACATCTTTATATATCAGGTTCATAGATTGGAGCGTTACAAAAAATGTAAACACTTTGCATCCGAAGTGTTTACATTTCTTGTAACGCTTCACTTTCTGTCGCAGATATATAGATCCCCAAGCATGGATGCTATTCACATCAAAAAATTATTAGTACAATTATTAGAATCATTGAATAACGAAACTATTGATTTTGATTGAAGTCAAATATTCAAAATACCTAAATTTTTAAATATTTCTGTTTAATTCAGTTTCGAGAAACTTAACATTAAAATATCGAATTACACTAATTTTAAAATGATTGTTCTTACTATTGCACCACATTGTTTGAAATTTTCTGAAAGTCATAAAATTTAAAATACATTAAATATGGTTAAATGAGTGGATTTATCAAATGCAATACTGCAACTTCTATTAACAATGCACATGTAGCATTATTAATGGAAGCATAATGCTTAGAAAAAAGACATTTTACAAATCTTGTGCTTTGACGCCAACAAAATCGAAGTTTTACTATATTAATTAAATATCAGTGATATTTTGTTTCAGACTCTACACATACATTATGATACAAAATTATTAAAGCACTAAATTTTAATTTTGTAGCCAACAAAATCTTATGGCTTTGAATGTAGATACAAATGAGTGAAAATAAATTTTCTAAAATATTCAGTCTTGCTATCAATATCATTGAACTGGCTCCACAGTTTTACAAGAAGTAAGCACAAGTATAACTGTACATCACAAACTCCGTATTGAGATTTTATCACTTTTCTATGATTCTTTCCATAACATAGTTATCTGCATTACCCATTCTATACCAAAACCTATCAAAAACCTGGTTCAAGTATGTTTAAGTGAACACTTATTTCACATTTGCATTGCTAGGAACTTCCATACACAAGGATGGATATGGCTTATATGATAATTTCTCCCATATGCTAAACCAGTTATTGCAGAAGTTTATTTTCTGTTTAAATTTGTGGGTTTATACGGATAAAAGTAACCCGGCCGTCCAACTAGTTACTCTAAGTCCTCTGGACGAGTCGGACGGTCTGGGTCTTCAACGGATAAAAGTAACATTTATAATGCACAAAAGACAACAGTTTTCAAGATTGAATCTGAATGACAAGTGTAAAGCACATGCATAAATATTGAATTATTTCTTCAAGCTTACACTACATGGCAGCAGTTTTTAAGAAACGTATTTTCAATGTCACTAGTTATTATGAATTTAACAAGATAGAAAGTCAACATTTATAATTTGCATCTAAAAATTTAAAGTTTTGACTCAATAACAGGTATAAATTTATTGGTAACATTTTTTTATAAATTATGCTTACTTACTTCTACATTGTATTACAAGTTGAGATATACAATACAAAATTATAGTAATTATGAGGACATCTACATACTTAACTGTGTGTATTTAACCTTCATATATTTCTTATCTACATATGCAAATAAGAGAGATATATCTATATCTATATAAATAAAAATGAAAATCTGTCTGTCTGTCTGTCTGTCTGTCTGTCTGTCTGTCTGTCTGTCTGTTTGTTTGTCACACCATCACGGGAGAACGGCTGAACCGAATTTGATTAAATTTTGTGGGTAGCCCAGAAATAGCCCCACTAAAAATTATATCCGTGTTTTGAGTTTCTACGACCAGTGGTTCTCGAGATATTAGTAAAAAACGAAATTTTCGTTTGTCTCATCATCACGGAAAAACGGCTGAACCGAATTTAATGAAATTTGGTGAATAGCCTTGAAATATCCCCCCCATAAATTTTGTCCAAGTTTCGAGTTTCTAAGACCTGGGGTTGTCGAGATATTAATGAAAAACGGAACTTTTTCCTAGGAGTTCTACTCCCTAACTCCGTGGTTTATCCAAACGAAAAGCTTGAAAATCGTTTGAAAGTGAATTAAAATTTAATCTCTGAGTTTGATGGGAGATTTTTTGCTTTAATTAGTCACTTTCTGAAAACATGAATTGTTTGAAACATGATTTAAAGGGGAAATCTATCTCCATGGTTCATGGTTTATTTAAAACAAGCTTTTACGGAACAATGAGAAGTATAGAGAAATCAAAATCGTTATTTAATTTCGCAGTTTATGTTATAAGACATGACATATTTAACATGTTATAAGATTCTATCTTATATCATGTTACTCAGAAACGCAATTAAATTAAATCTGTCTGTTAATTTTAATAATTATTTTTTTGATTTGAATAATAAATAAATGGATATAAAAATATATTTTAGAAAAGAACGATTTGATTTTTCTTATAGCATTTTTGACTGGATAATATCAATTACGGTCTTCAGGTTTAAAAATTATTATTATTTATATTTTCGGGGATTATTGATTCAAGGATTATTGATATTTTCAAGTTATTATGCAATTATTTTATTATGACAAAAATTGTTTAAACTCATATATTGTATGTTGTACGAATCTTCTACAAATACACGTGTATATCTTTTAATCTACGAGAATATAAGTAGTACAGGTATATTGGCATATGTTTTGATATATATTGGCATATATTGGAATCAATTACGACCTTCTGGTATAAAGAGTACGGATATTATTGATGTTTTCAATTTATTACGTCATCTCTATTATTTTGGCAAATATTTTTGAGACGCATATTGTAATACAGGTAATCTTCTACTAACACTTTGGCATATTTTCTGATCTGCGACAATATAATTAGTACGGGGTTGCATATATTCATTCAATTCCTATTTTTTCTTCTGTAAATTTGCTTACAAAAGGGGGCAGGATGTTTTATTCTTCAGATCTGATCGTGAAGATAATTTTGCATAGTGAGAACATATATTCTTAAACTTCTCTTTAGGAGCAATAAATTTAATATTTTAACAGAATTTGCACATGATTGCGAACTTTAAGTTTCTTTAAATTATACACTCCGTACGAATAACGGGTGTGCTGTTAGTGGTTAATAAATTTTAACATTTTAGGAGGATATATCATGTTGCTCGGCATCGCAATTAAATTAAATGTGTTTGTTAATGTTTTTATTATTTTTTTTCAATTTAAATAATAAATAAATGGATAAATGGATATAAAAGTATATCTTATGAATGGACGGTTTGATTTTTCTTTTAATTATATTAATTGCTGACTGCGTACATCAATTTCATTTATTTTGGCAAAGAGTTTTCAAGCTTATATCGTATTTAGCTACTAAACTCATATATTGTGTTTAGCCAATAAATTCATATAGCCAATTGTTGAAACAGAAAAAGAGTAGAGCGGGTATATCTTCTAATACAATTGTAGTGTTTTCATTTAGTATATTGAAACGGGATAAGAAAGTTTCATTCAGATCTGCAAATTCAAAGCTACGAATTTGGAGGGATATCGCTAATTTGACAACTTTTCTTAAACTTTGCCAAATTGACGGAAATGTCGCCAAATTGATATAAACGACACACAAACAGCTGCCATAAACCTTCGGGTTGGTCGTGTGGCTTGGGTCTTCTACATATCAATGAATTTTTTTTTTGTTTTGTTAGAAGAGAGTACTGAAATGATGTTTGGTTAGCATTTATCTGTCAGACCAACCATCCTACTTAGTAATACATTTAGCGAATTTTTAAAATGTCACCAAATTGATAAAAATGTTTTCAAATCTATAAAAATATCTTGAAATTGATAAAATTGCGCTACATAAATGATATTCATTGTTTTTTGTTAGGGGATAGTATTGTGATGATATTTCGTCAATTTGTCGCGAAGTGGAACTGTCAGTTCTACAGTCCCACTTGGCGATAAATTTGGCGATTTTTTAAAATGTCGCTAATTTGACGAAACTGTCGCCAAATGTTCCATAGAAATATAACTATTTAGACGATATTTTTTCTACCAATTTATTTGAAGCAAATGATATCATGTCGCTTAGCAACGGATTTAAATCCAATGTGTTTATGCGGCAGACGATTTTTATTAAATCCTTTCCGATTTGAATAATGAAGATATGTATATAAAATAAATTTCATTGCCATTTCATTTTGGACTGGATAATATCAATTATACTCTTCAGGTTTAAACATTATTATTATTGATATTTTCCGGAATTATTGATATTTTTAAGTTATTACGCCATTGTTTTATTGCGGCAAAAATTGCTGACACACGCATATTGTACGTTGTACGAGTAATCTTCTAGGAATGCACGGGTATATCTTCTAACCTACGAGAATATAAGTAGTACAGGTATATTGGCATATATTTTGACATATATTGGCATATATATTGGAATCAAGCACAGTCTTCTGGTATGAAGATTAAGGGGATTAATTATATATTCAATTTATTACGTCGTCTGTTGTATTTTACCAAAAAACATTTGTGACTCATATTGCAAAACGGGTAATCTTCTACTAATAATCGGACATTATAAGTAGTACGTGTATATCTTCCCATATAATTTTAGCACTTTAATTTTGACATATATTGGAATAAATGACTGTCTTCAGATTTAAAGATTACGGGTTTATTGGTATTTTCAATTTATACATGTAATCTACTAATACAGGTTATATTTTCTAATATTCGCGTATATAATTAGTACGGGTCCCATACAATTTTAACGCTTTTATTTTGCATATATTGATTCAATTCCATATTTTTTTTTATATTTGCTTACATAAGGGGTCCAAGATGTTTTATTCTTCAGATATGTCCATGAAGATAATTTTATATAGCGAGAACAGAGATTCTTAAACTTCTTTTTAGGAGCATTATATTAAATATTTTAACAGAATATTTTGATTAAACATGTCATTTAGTATACTATAAGAATTTGGGCATGATTATGAATTTCAAGTTTCTTTATATTATATACTCCGTACGAAGAACGGGTATGCTGCTAGTCTTTTATAAATATCTTGTGTAAATTAGAGGTTTGTTAAAGAATCACACACTAACTGTAACATATGTAAACTTCATTATTATAAAATATAAATTCTGTTAGTAAATAAATAATCCATGACAACACATTGAATATTTATTTTATAGGACAATACAATTGTTCCAATTTATAATGAAATTATGTAAACAACAAGATTTTCATCAAAATAAGTATTTTTTGTTAATTTACATTTTATTTGGGACGATTTTAGTGGTTTACTACTTGCGCAAAAATTTTTATTTCACTGCAATAAAAAAAATTGCTCGTTTGATTTTCTAAAATAACCAAATGCATACTATTATAAATCTCATCATTTATTCTAAATGTGACGTTTTAAACCACTTTATTAAAAGAACAGTGTGAAATTCTATAATTACAAGCACATGACATTGTGATACACGGGATTGCAGAATCTAAATAATGACTTGAAGTGAATATTGGAATGTTGACAACCCTTTGTAAAGAATTTTAATAATTCATATTGATATACAACGTGTAAATACGAATCCATTTCGCGCAGTCGCAGATCACAACAGAGATGTTTACGGCACTCTTGGCGAGAAAATTTCTTTACCTCAAATTTCGCCAAATTGCCAAGCTTGTCACTCCGAACCGCAATATGGAAATACGCCTCGGCGGAAGCGCATGCGAAAAGTGCCTTTCACTCTACTTTTGTATAAACAGCGATCGCGTTTTCTTCAAGATGAATATGAAATCGACAAACAATTGAACAGTGAAATACGTAATTGGTCAGAAATGCTGGCTATCCTGTTCGACACGGTGCGAAAAATGGGTGCACTTGGACTTGGAACATCCACCTGGAACCATCGGTTAATTCTACAGAACCAGGTTTAGGTGGACCTTATATAGAAATCCTAAAGCTCATCGCACGCCACAACACGCTGAAACAGCACATTGAATCACCAAATCGAATCAAATATCTTTCAAAAACGATATGCGACGAAATCATTGCCGTGCTGAGACAACACACAACAAAGCGAATCGTCAAGGATGTGAAACAAGGGAAATTCTTCACCGTGATGGTGGATACTGCAATTGATATCAGTTGTTGAAACCCAGACCGTCCGACCTACCAGAAAGGTGTAAGGTAACTGTTTGGACAAAATTGATATCAGTTGAAGGATCAAATGGCATTTTTGATTCGTCATTAATATTGACAAAGATTTTCGTGTTGTGGCAGCCAAAGATTAATTTCTCTTGTTCGATATTATTGACAACGCAAAGGCTGAACATATACTTCAGAAAGTCGTCGGCACTTTTTTCGATCGCTTTCAACTTGACAAGGCTTACGTCGTCGGTCAATGCTACGATTGTGCCAGTAGTAGTAACATGTGTGGAAAGCTTGGTGGATTACAACACAAGCTCCGAAAGCACATTGGTGTCGAGCTCATGGTTCCGTATGTGCTGTGCATTGTCCGGTGCATTCGCTAAAGATCGCGCTCCTACAAAAATCAAGAATTTTTTCGGAATTGTTCAAGCGACTTATGTATATTTTGCTGCTTCACCGGCCCGCTGGGAAAAGCTTAAGACGATTGTTCCTGATTGTTCTCGTTTAGAAGCCGAAAGGCGATCAGGATGACAGCGATGAGCATTTCAGAGACCCACGAGAATAGCTCAGTAACAATAGTGGAAGAAAGATGTTAAAATCACTTTGTCTGACCCGTTGGGCGTACCGATATTTGGCTACTCACACACTGAAGGCGAACTTCGTTGCAATACGCACCTGCCTGGAGGAATTCATGGACAGTAAAATCATGTCGAACGATGACATGTTCAAATGCTCCTCTTCTTGAGGTTTTGAACTGGAAGTTTTATATGAATCTTTTGTGGTGGCACGTTGTTCTTGGGGTGGTGCACGGAGCTTCCCAGATCGCACAAAAGGTCAATGCAGATCTTGGAATCGTTGTGGATGCTTTCAAATCTCTTCTTGAGGAACTGATGAAACTTCGGTGTGACATTACTCATGCTAGTTTCGTTGATGAAACGAATTCCTTCTGGGAACAACAAGATTTCGAAAATATTGGCTTTCTTTAGAGTAGTATTCGAAGGAAAACACAGTTTGCTGTCGAAAGAGCGGAAGACGAGCCTCAAAGTTCTGATGTGGATCACCGGCGGATATTTTTTTCTACATGGGATCAAAAGATGAACGAACTGCGTGAGAGAATGCATGGACTGGAACAAGTGTTGAAGTGCTTCAGGTTCTTACAATTTAACTCCTTTCGAACCAAATCCAAAGAAGAGCTGCGAGAATACGCCGAACATCTCAAGGAGAAGTATCCTGAGTGGCTAGATGACGCCTCTCTCTTCTCGGAACTGACTGGGTTCCAGCTGTTGTTCTTTTCATCTCGAAAAGTTTACAATCGACGAACTGACGGTTTAGAGTGCAAAATGCTGATGTACCTGACTTTTCTTGTGTCAAATCGAACCCTGGATATCTATCCACAACTGGCAATGGTTCTTCGCATATTTCTGGCCCTTCCCGTAAGCAATGCCAGCTGCAAACGTGTTATGAGTGTCTTCAAGCTAATTAAGAGTTATGTTCGCTCGAATATAACGGAATACCGCCTGAACGATTTGTCTATGCTGGTTGTTGAACGTGAAATCGTAGCGTCTTTGGATATCAGTGACGTGATAGCCACTTTTGTACACTCTGAAGCTTGTCAAAGTGCTAAATTTGGACTTAGCTCAAAGTAGGAGTGATTACTTAACTTACATTACATATTTTCCCGTTTTATATCTTTTATTTAAGATTTTTCTGCTAGTCACCACTGGTGACCAGCTGGACTGGTAAGGACTGGTGACTCACCAATCCGTACCGCTGATATAATAAAACATGTTATATGTTCATCTGAATTGTGTTTCTTTTTGTCATGTAAATGCCTGCGTACAGGCTGTACGCATATTTAATATGCATACGTAGTAATTTCTTGCATTTATCTCCATCTACGTTGTTCTAGGTTACTACTAGAACAACGTAGATGGAGATAAGTACAAGAAAAACAACATATATTATGTTTATTTGGAGTATAGTTCCCAAGTATCTCATTTCGATTCTATAACTCTCCAGAACACATCTTTGAACTCTATTTTTCAAAATTTTATAGAGGCCCCGCTCAGAACAGGGGCTCCGCACCTTGACCGCTTGACCTTGATATTAGGCAGTAGCGTAGGCAAAATTTTTTTCGGAGGGGGGAGCATTTAAAAAACTCACTTAAAAATTTAAACAAACCGGGGGACCGGTTTGTCTGTGCCCCCTGCCTACGCCAATGTATTAGGGGCCACTAATATTCTTGCCTACTGCGCCATTTCCCTTAAATCCCCCTCTTCTTGCCCCCATCCCCCTCCCAACACATTTTGTTCCACAGCCATTACTGTTATGCAGACGACAGATGTGCTCAAAAAGAAGAGGGTTAAATCTTCTGTGAAAAGTGCTGACGTAATTTCTGAACAACACTTTGTACATAAGAATCTATATTTTGAAATTAGAGACCAGTAAATTCTTATTGTCAGAGACAATACACCTGTTGGTGATCAACCATTTTTGCCATCTTTTTGTTTTCCACTCTTTATTGCATGTAATTTAACTATGGATAAATATATCTGCCCAGGCGATCAAGATTTCTCGAATAAGACCTTCCATCATGTAAGTACTGCTAATATTGTTAATTGAGGATACATTTCATAAGTAATTATTTATGATGGACCTATTAAAAGCAGTCTCAAACCTATTTTGGAAATTGAATGGAATTAATAAGCTTAAAAAACTGCATTTATGTAGATTTAAATATTTTTTATTTCCAATCGCTTTATAAAGTGAAAAATTCCCGACCGCTTTAAAAATGAAAAACTGTAAAGGATTCTATATAAGGAAATTCTATATAAAGGAAATTCTATATAAAAGTAAAATTCTTTTAAAATTTAAATTGTTTAGCGATTTAGGAGGAAAAAAATAATCAAGGCATCAAAACAAGGCATTTTAATTATTGTTTGAATTGCATCAGTAATAACCAGAATCCTATTAATGTTTGTAGGCCTATCTATTTGGCAAGGAGACGCAGATCACTGACTCAATTACTGGAAATTTGTATAAATTAGCAAATCTGAAATATCCGTGACAGTGGTATGAGGGGGGGGGGGAGATAGATGATCGAAATATTAAATGTATTCAAAACAATCGAGTGAGGAGGGGTTAAAAGAAAGTTCACATCAAGACTAAAAGGCAAATAAACTCCTGTTTGTAAAAATTGCAACACCATGAAAGAATGATCAGAATTGAATGAAATTTATTGCACAAATGACCTGTGTGGGACAAATAAAAGATTATTACATGTCGAAAATCAGTATTTGGTGAAACTACCAAGCGCTGCAATAAGTGCTTTTATACGACGTGGCATCGAATCCAGATTTTTGTACCTGAGGAAGAGCATTCCAGATTGCTTCTATCCGAACCCAAAGTTCAGCTGTATTAGCAACGGTACAAGCGTCACGAGCAACGAGTTGGGAGCGCGGCCCAATCTTCCCCATGGTAGAAACGTGGACTAGCATCTCAATCCTGCGGTCATTCCCAATGGGAAACAAAATCCGGTGCAATGCGCATGCTCACGGACTCGTCCTCTCCAGTGCTTCAATATTTCGTCAAGGGGTGATATAAATAGTGTGCAGAAGCTGAAGATACAATGTTACGATCGAAATCGCAGCTGACAGTCTGACATGCTTCCCAATTACAGTTTTACGATTAAAATCGTAAAAATGCGATCCAAAATGTACAACATTGCATCCCAATGAGAATATTTACGAATATGTACAGTGTTGCCTTGGATTTTAATGTTCGTTCTGAGATTTTAAGATTTTTAGCATTGTCAATTTGTAATGTAATGGTTGAATGGTAAACAGAACGAAGAACTGCCCTCTATTTTTTAAATTCTAATCCGATTTTAAATGTATGGTAAAGCGTAAAGGAAAGTTTTATTTTAAATAATATAATATTTTATGATTTCGTAATTTATTCACTTAAAAATTACATTCGTAATTTTACACACAAGCGGAAAAAAGGTATTTTCTTATCGCTACCTATGTGAAGTTATTCAATTGCAAGTTTACTTTAATTTTTGTGTCTCAGGTGGGGATTAAGCATGAATTTTAAGAGAGGGGGCCGATTTGCATGAACATATTACTTTGCGAGTTAATAGCGTTGTGTAAACAAACCTCTGTGTGCTGTAATCTTAAATAATAAAAGGCAATGTCTGTGTGTGTGTCTGTCTGTGTGTGTGTCTGTCTTATACACTATACGTTTCGCGACCGCGCGTCGGAGAGCTACGAAATTTGGCAATCGGAGACCCGGGGGGGAGGGAAGGGGACACGTGAAAACCGATTTTTAAAATTTTAATTATTTTTTTATTTATTTAATGTTTTATGCGATTTCGACCGTTTTTTGCCCTTTTTGCCCTTTTTTCTCCACGATCCAGACATCGTAGAAAAAAACAAATCACACCATCGGAAAGAGCAGAGAATTTCGAGTAAAAATATATCAATTTCAAATCTGAATTTCGATTTCTAATATTTTTTAAAGATTTTAAAACAAAAGTCACTTTTGGCTCAAGAAAACGATTTTTGGTTTTTAAATTCTCGCATCGTGAAAAGTACTCATAATTTCGACTAATAATTTACATTTTCAGAAAGGTCAAACATCTGGCATTCTTACAAGTCTAATCTGGTCCAGAAATAATGAAAATTGCCTTCAGAATCGCAATTTTAAAGACGTCATGATTTTAAATTTCTCGCCGTTCCGCTCGGCGTTCCGTTCGTTTCTCCCTCGCTGAAGCAGGGAAGGTGGTGGGTGGGGACGTCAAGGTGGAGGTGACGTCACGGTTCTAAATAGAGCGCCTTTGCTCTATATAAATTATTATATTTATATTTTAAATGATGGGACGATCTGGATTTTTTAAATGTATATTTTAACTTTTGGATATTTTAAATGGATATTTTAATTTTATGGATATTTTAAATGATGGAACAATGAAACAATGGAATGAGGATGATGGAATTAAGCATATGGTCATTTTAAATTGCAAATTAGCGCGCGGGAAGTTAGCGGTAGGCCCGGGTTCGATTCCCGCCACTGCCAAAACTGCCGCCGTGTTTACGCGGAATACGATCACGTTAAATATGTGGGTCCGTAAGTCCTTCCGAGAGGTTGGTGGTAGGGGGAAGGAGGATACGGCCCCTGTGGATGCCTCCCCCACTGGGTTCCCGTCTAAATTGGGTGAATATGTAGAAAGTTATGGAGATTGTCGCGGAGGGCGCGGCAGCCCAGTGGTTAGCGCGCGGGAATTGCACTCAGTAGGCCCGGGTTCGATTCCCGCCACTGCCAAAACTTACGCCACGTTCACGCAGAGTACGATCACGTTAAACATGTGGGTTCGTGAGTCCTTCCGAGAGGTTGGTGGTAGGGGAAGGAGGGTACGGTCTAAATTGGGTGAATAAAAAGAAAGTTATGGAGATTGTCGCGGAGGGCGAAGTAGCCCAGTGGTTAGCGCGCGGGAATTGCACGCGGTAGGCCCGGGTTCGATTTCCGCCACTGACATGGAGTACGATCACGTTAAACATATGGGTACGTATGTTTTTCCGAGAGGTTGGTGGTAGGGGAAGGAGGGTACGTTCCCTGTGGGTGCCTCCCCCACTGGGTTCCGGTCTAAATTGGGTGGCACATCCTGGCCGTCCAACCAGTTACCTTACACCTTTATGGTAGGTCGCGCCAACGAGTTTGCCACGGTTGGAATTTGCCACGATCAGCATTTTCAAGGGTTGCGAACAGGCTGGTCGCCAAAGGCGGCTAGTAAATAATAAAAGGCAATGTCTGTGTGTGTGTGTCTGTCTGTCTGTCTTATACACTATACGTTTCGCGACCGCGCGTCGGAGAGCTACGAAATTTGGCAATCGGAGACCCGGGGGGGAGGGAAGGGGACACGTGAAAACCGATTTTTAAAATTTTAATTATTTTTTTATTTATTTAATGTTTTATGCGATTTCGACCGTTTTTTGCCCTTTTTGCCCTTTTTTCTCCACGATCCAGACATCGTAGAAAAAAACAAATCACACCATCGGAAAGAGCAGAGAATTTCGAGTAAAAATATATCAATTTCAAATCTGAATTTCGATTTCTAATATTTTTTAAAGATTTTAAAACAAAAGTCACTTTTGGCTCAAGAAAACGATTTTTGGTTTTTAAATTCTCGCATCGTGAAAAGTACTCATAATTTCGACTAATAATTTACATTTTCAGAAAGGTCAAACATCTGGCATTCTTACAAGTCTAATCTGGTCCAGAAATAATGAAAATTGCCTTCAGAATCGCAATTTTAAAGACGTCATGATTTTAAATTTCTCGCCGTTCCGCTCGGCGTTCCGTTCGTTTCTCCCTCGCTGAAGCAGGGAAGGTGGTGGGTGGGGACGTCAAGGTGGAGGTGACGTCACGGTTCTAAATAGAGCGCCTTTGCTCTATATAAATTATTATATTTATATTTTAAATGATGGGACGATCTGGATTTTTAAAATGTATATTTTAACTTTTGGATATTTTAAATGGATATTTTAATTTTATGGATATTTTAAATGATGGAACAATGAAACAATGGAATGAGGATGATGGAATTAAGCATATGGTCATTTTAAATTGCAAATTAGCGCGCGGGAAGTTAGCGGTAGGCCCGGGTTCGATTCCCGCCACTGCCAAAACTGCCGCCGTGTTTACGCGGAATACGATCACGTTAAATATGTGGGTCCGTAAGTCCTTCCGAGAGGTTGGTGGTAGGGGGAAGGAGGATACGGCCCCTGTGGATGCCTCCCCCACTGGGTTCCCGTCTAAATTGGGTGAATATGTAGAAAGTTATGGAGATTGTCGCGGAGGGCGCGGCAGCCCAGTGGTTAGCGCGCGGGAATTGCACTCAGTAGGCCCGGGTTCGATTCCCGCCACTGCCAAAACTTACGCCACGTTCACGCAGAGTACGATCACGTTAAACATGTGGGTTCGTGAGTCCTTCCGAGAGGTTGGTGGTAGGGGAAGGAGGGTACGGTCTAAATTGGGTGAATAAAAAGAAAGTTATGGAGATTGTCGCGGAGGGCGAAGTAGCCCAGTGGTTAGCGCGCGGGAATTGCACGCGGTAGGCCCGGGTTCGATTTCCGCCACTGACATGGAGTACGATCACGTTAAACATATGGGTACGTATGTTTTTCCGAGAGGTTGGTGGTAGGGGAAGGAGGGTACGTTCCCTGTGGGTGCCTCCCCCACTGGGTTCCGGTCTAAATTGGGTGGCACATCCTGGCCGTCCAACCAGTTACCTTACACCTTTATGGTAGGTCGCGCCAACGAGTTTGCCACGGTTGGAATTTGCCACGATCAGCATTTTCAAGGGTTGCGAACAGGCTGGTCGCCAAAGGCGGCTAGTAAATAATAAAAGGCAATGTCTGTGTGTGTGTGTGTCTGTCTGTCTGTCTTATACACTATACGTTTCGCGACCGCGCGTCGGAGAGCTACGAAATTTGGCAATCGGAGACCCGGGGGGGAGGGAAGGGGACACGTGAAAACCGATTTTTAAAATTTTAATTATTTTTTTATTTATTTAATGTTTTATGCGATTTCGACCGTTTTTTGCCCTTTTTGCCCTTTTTTCTCCACGATCCAGACATCGTAGAAAAAAATAAATGACACCATCGGAAAGAGCAGGGAATTTCGAGTAAAAATATATCAATTTCAAATCTGAATTTCGATTTCTAATATTTTTTAAAGATTTTAAAACAAAAGTCACTTTTTGCTCAAGAAAACGATTTTTGGTTTTTAAATTCTCGCATCGTGAAAAGTACTCATAATTTCGACTAATAATTTACATTTTCAGAAAGGTCAAACATCTGGCATTCTTACAAGTCCAATCTGGTCCAGAAATAATGAAAATTGCCTTCAGGATGGCAATTTTAAAGACGCCATGATTTTAAATTTGTCGGCTACCGGCTCAGTTTCTCAACGGCATTTTCCCCCCATCCGCATTAGTTTCTTCCCCGTCTCCATGGAGACCGCGCTTTCGGTTTTAACTGAATTACGAGCATAAGTGTTGTATACATCGGGCGAAATTATTATATTTATATGATATTTTAAATGGATATTTTTAAATGGATATTTTAAATAATTTAAATGATTGAATTATGGTGGTTTGAATTGTGGTGATGTATTTGAAATTATTATATTTATAGATTGGTGGAACGATATGGTTGATTTTTTTATTTTAAATGGATAGTTTAATTTATGGATATTTTAATTTATAGATATTTTAAATGGATATTTAATTTTATGGCTATTTTAAATGATGGAACGATGGAACGAGGATGGTGGAATTAAGAGCCTAGCATATGGTCGTTATAAATTTAAATTAGCGCGCGAGAATTGCACTCGGTAGGCCTGGGTTCGATTCCCGCCACTGATGCGGAGTACGATCACCTTAAACATATGGGTCGATAATTCCTTCCGAGAGGTTGGTGGCAGGGAAAGGAGGGTACGGTCTCTGTGGATGCCTCCCCCACTGGGTCCTGGTCCAAATTGGGTGAATAAAAAGAAAGTTATGGAGATTGTCGCGGAGGGCGCGGTAGCCCAGTGGTTAGCGTGCGGGAATTTCACTCGGTAGGCCCGGGTTCGATTCCCTCCACTGACAAAACTGCTGCCGTGTTCACGCGGAGTACGATCACGTTAAACATGTGGGTCCGTAAGTCCTTCCGAGAGGTTGGTGGTAGAGGAAGGAGGGTACGCACCCTGTGGATGACTTTCCCACTGGGTTCCGGTCTAAATTGGGTGAATAAAAAGAAGGTTATGGAGATTGTCGCGGAGGGCGCGGTAGCCCAGTGGTTGGCGCGCGGGAATTGCACTCGGTAGGCTAGGGTTCGATTGCCGCCACTGCCAAAA
This sequence comes from Amaurobius ferox, assembly GCA_951213105.1. NCBI lineage: Eukaryota > Metazoa > Arthropoda > Arachnida > Araneae > Amaurobiidae > Amaurobius > Amaurobius ferox. The sequence goes on along the minus strand of OX578133.1, from coordinate 108,177,790 downwards.
CTGCTGCCATTTTCACGCGGAGTACGATCACGTTAAACATGTGGATCCGTAAGTCCTTCCGAGAGGTTGTTGGTAGAGGAAGGAGGGTACGGACCCTGTGGATGCCTCCCCTACTGGGTTCCGGTCTAAATTGGGTGAATAAAAAGAAGGTTATGGAGATTGTCGCGGAGGGCGCGGTAGCCCAGTGGTTAGCGCGCGGGATTTGCACTAGGTAGGTCCGGGTTCGATTCCCGCCACTGCCAAAACTGCCGCCGTGTTCAGGCGGAGTACGATCACGTTAAACATGCGGGACCGTAAGTCCTTCCGAGAGGTTGGTGGTAGGGGAAGGAGGGTACGGTCCCTGTAGATGCCTCCCCCACTGAGTTCCTGTCTAAATTGGGTGGCACTTCCTGGTAGGTCGTTCCTTCTGGTAGGTCGCGCCAGCGAGTGTGCCACGGTTAGAATTTGCCACGGTCAGAATTTTCAAGGGTAGCGAACAGGCTGGTCGCCAAAGGCGGCTAGTAAATAATAAAAGGCAATGTCTGTGTGTGTGTGTGTGTGTCTGTCTTATACACTATACGTTTCGCGACCGCGCGTCGGAGAGCTACGAAATTTGGCAATCGGAGACCTGGGGGGGAGGGAAGGGGACACGTGAAAACCGATTTTCAAAATTCTAATTATTTTTTTATTTATTTAATGTTTTATGCGATTTCGACCTTTTTTTGCCCTTTTTTCTCCACGATCCAGACGTCGTAGAAAAAAACAACTCACACCATCGGAAAGAGCAGACAATTGCGAGTAAAAATATATCAATTTCAAATCTCCATTTCGATTTCTAATATTTTTTAAAGATTTTAAAACAAAAGTCACTTTTGGCTCAAAAAAACGATTTTTGGTTTTTAAATTCTCGCATAGTAAAAAGTACTCATAATTTCGACTAATAATATACATTTTTAGAAAGCTGAAATATCTGGCATTCTTACAAGTCTAATCTGGTCCAGAAATAATGAAAATTGCCTTCAGGATCGCAATTTTAAATTTCTCGGCGTTCCGTTCGTTTCTCCCCCGGTGAAGCAGGGAAGGTGGTGGGTGGGGACGTCAAGGTGGAGGTGACGTCACGGTTCTGAATAGAGCTCCTTTGCTCTATATAAATTATTATATTTATATTTTAAATGATGGGACGATCTGGATTTTTTAAATGTATATTTTAACTTTTGGATATTTTAAATGGATATTTTAATTTTATGGATATTTTAAATGATGGAACAATGAAACAATGGAATGAGGATGATGGAATTAAGCATATGGTCATTTTAAATTGCAAATTAGCGCGCGGGAAGTTAGCGGTAGGCCCGGGTTCGATTCCCGCCACTGCCAAAACTGCCGCCGTGTTTACGTGGAATACGATCACGTTAAATATGTGGGTCCGTAAGTCCTTCCGAGAGGTTGGTGGTAGGGGAAGGAGGATACGGCCCCTGTGGATGCCTCCCCCACTGGGTTCCCGTCTAAATTGGGTGAATATGTAGAAAGTTATGGAGATTGTCGCGGAGGGCGCGGCAGCCCAGTGGTTAGCGCGCGGGAATTGCACTCAGTAGGCCCGGGTTCGATTCCCGCCACTGCCAAAACTTACGCCACGTTCACGCAGAGTACGATCACGTTAAACATGTGGGTTCGTGAGTCCTTCCGAGAGGTTGGTGGTAGGGGAAGGAGGGTACGGTCTAAATTGGGTGAATAAAAAGAAAGTTATGGAGATTGTCGCGGAGGGCGAAGTAGCCCAGTGGTTAGCGCGCGGGAATTGCACGCGGTAGGCCCGGGTTCGATTTCCGCCACTGACATGGAGTACGATCACGTTAAACATATGGGTCCGTATGTTTTTCCGAGAGGTTGGTGGTAGGGGAAGGAGGGTACGTTCCCTGTGGATGCCTCCCCCACTGGGTTCCGGTCTAAATTGGGTGGCACATCCTGGCCGTCCAACCAGTTACCAGGCCCGGGTTCGATTCCCAAAATTGCCGCCGTGTTTACGCGGAGTACGAGCACGTTAAACATGTGGGTCCGTGAGTCCTTCCGAGAAGTTGGTGGTAGGGGAAGGAGGGTACGGTCTAAATTGGATGAATAAAAAGAAAGTTATGGAGATTGTCGCGTAGGGCAAAGTAGCCCAATGGTTAGCGCGCGGAAATTGCACTCGGTAGGCCCGGGTTCGATTCCCAAAATTGCCGCCGTGTTTACGCGGAGTACGATCACGTTAAACATGTGGGTCTGTAAGTCCTTCCGAGAGGTTGGTGGTAGGGGAAGAAGGGTACGGTCCCTGTGGATGCTTCTCCCACTTGGTTCCGGTCTAAATTGGGTGAATAAAAAGAAAGTTATGAAGAATATAGCGGAGGGTGAAGTACCCCAGTGGTTAGTGCGCGGGATTTGCACTTGGTAGGCCCGGGTTCGATTCCCAAAATTGCCGAATAAAAATAAAGTTATGGAGATTGTCGCGGATGGCACGGTAGCCCAGTGGTTAGCGCGCGGGAATTTCACTCGGTAGGCCCGGGTTCGATTCCCGCCATTGCCAAAACTGCAGCCGTGTTCACGCGGAGTACGATCACGTTAAACGTGTGGGACTGCAAGTCCTTCCGAGAGGTTTGTGGTAGGGGAAGGAGGGTACGGTCTCTTTGGATGCCTCCCCCATTGGGTTCCGGTCTAAATTGTGTGGCACTTCCTGGCCTTCCAAGCAGTTACCTTACACCTTTCTGGTAGGTCGCGCCAACGAGTTTGCCACGGTCAGAATTTTCAAGGGTAGCGAACAGGCTGGTCGCCAAAGGCGGCTAGTCTATATAATAAAGGGCAATGTCTGTGTGTCTGTGTGTCTGTCTTATACACTATACGTTTCGCGACCGCGCGTCGGAGAGCTACGAAATTTGGCAATCGGAGACCTGGGGGGGGGGAGGGAAGGGGACACGTGAAAACCGATTTTCAAAATTCTAATTATTTTTTTATTTATTTAATGTTTTATGCGATTTCGACCTTTTTTTGCCCTTTTTTCTCCACGATCCAGACGTCGTAGAAAAAAACAACTCACACCATCGGAAAGAGCAGACAATTACGAGTAAAAATATATCAATTTCAAATCTCCATTTCGATTTCTAATATTTTTTAAAGATTTTAAAACAAAAGTCACTTTTGGCTCAAAAAAAACGATTTTTGGTTTTTAAATTCTCGCATAGTAAAAAGTACTCATAATTTCGACTAATAATTTACATTTTTAGAAAGCTGAAATATCTGGCATTCTTACAAGTCTAATCTGGTCCAGAAATAATGAAAATTGCCTTCAGGATCGCAATTTTAAAGACGTCATGATTTTAAATTTCTCGGCGTTCCGTTCGTTTCTCCCCCGCTGAAGCAGGGAAGGTGGTGGGTGGGGACGTCAAGGTGGAGGTGACGTCACGGTTCTGAATAGAGCGCCTTTGCTCTATATAAATTATTATATTTATATTTTAAATGATGGGACGATCTGGATTTTTTAAATGTATATTTTAACTTTTGGATATTTTAAATGGATATTTTAATTTTATGGATATTTTAAATGATGGAACAATGAAACAATGGAATGAGGATGATGGAATTAAGCATATGGTCATTTTAAATTGCAAATTAGCGCGCGGGAAGTTAGCGGTAGGCCCGGGTTCGATTCCCGCCACTGCCAAAACTGCCGCCGTGTTTACGTGGAATACGATCACGTTAAATATGTGGGTCCGTAAGTCCTTCCGAGAGGTTGGTGGTAGGGGAAGGAGGATACGGCCCCTGTGGATGCCTCCCCCACTGGGTTCCCGTCTAAATTGGGTGAATATGTAGAAAGTTATGGAGATTGTCGCGGAGGGCGCGGCAGCCCAGTGGTTAGCGGGCGGGAATTGCACTCAGTAGGCCCGGGTTCGATTCCCGCCACTGCCAAAACTTACGCCACGTTCACGCAGAGTAGGATCACGTTAAACATGTGGGTTCGTGAGTCCTTCCGAGAGGTTGGTGGTAGGGGAAGGAGGGTACGGTCTAAATTGGGTGAATAAAAAGAAAGTTATGGAGATTGTCGCGGAGGGCGAAGTAGCCCAGTGGTTAGCGCGCGGGAATTGCACGCGGTAGGCCCGGGTTCGATTTCCGCCACTGACATGGAGTACGATCACGTTAAACATATGGGTCCGTATGTTTTTCCGAGAGGTTGGTGGTAGGGGAAGGAGGGTACGTTCCCTGTGGATGCCTCCCCCACTGGGTTCCGGTCTAAATTGGGTGGCACATCCTGGCCGTCCAACCAGTTACCAGGCCCGGGTTCGATTCCCAAAATTGCCGCCGTGTTTACGCGGAGTACGAGCACGTTAAACATGTGGGTCCGTGAGTCCTTCCGAGAAGTTGGTGGTAGGGGAAGGAGGGTACGGTCTAAATTGGATGAATAAAAAGAAAGTTATGGAGATTGTCGCGTAGGGCAAAGTAGCCCAATGGTTAGCGCGCGGAAATTGCACTCGGTAGGCCCGGGTTCGATTCCCAAAATTGCCGCCGTGTTTACGCGGAGTACGATCACGTTAAACATGTGGGTCTGTAAGTCCTTCCGAGAGGTTGGTGGTAGGGGAAGAAGGGTACGGTCCCTGTGGATGCTTCTCCCACTTGGTTCCGGTCTAAATTGGGTGAATAAAAAATAAGTTATGAAGAATATCGCGGAGGGTGAAGTACCCCAGTGGTTAGTGCGCGGGATTTGCACTTGGTAGGCCCGGGTTCGATTCCCAAAATTGCCGAATAAAAATAACGTTATGGAGATTGTCGCGGATGGCACGGTAGCCCAGTGGTTAGCGCGCGTATTTATGAAGAATATCGCGGAGGGTGAAGTACCCCAGTGGTTAGTGCGCGGGATTTGCACTTGGTAGGCCCGGGTTCGATTCCCAAAATTGCCGAATAAAAATAAAGTTATGGAGATTGTCGCGGATGGCACGGTAGCCCAGTGGTCAGCGCGCGGGAATTTCACTCGGTAGGCCCGGGTTCGATTCCCGCCATTGCCAAAACTGCAGCCGTGTTCACGCGGAGTACGATCACGTTAAACGTGTGGGACTGCAAGTCCTTCCGAGAGGTTTGTGGTAGGGGAAGGAGGGTACGGTCTCTTTGGATGCCTCCCCCATTGGGTTCCGGTCTAAATTGTGTGGCACTTCCTGGCCTTCCAAGCAGTTACCTTACACCTTTCTGGTAGGTCGCGCCGACGAGTTTGCCACGGTCAGAATTTTCAAGGGTAGCGAACAGGCTGGTCGCCAAAGGCGGCTAGTACATAATGAAACGCTACTGGGGGAGGAATACCTCCAGGCGCGGATATCGCCCCCCCCCCCCCCCCAACATTTTTGAGTGTCGCATTTAACACTATCTTTTTTTTAATATTCTGTACCTAAAATATTGATAGATAGGCAACGGCATGCCCCTCCCCCCAAAAAAAACTGACAATGCCTACTTGTAACTTGTCATTTTGAAAGAAATGGTGTTCCTAAATATTTTCTTTTTTCCCCCTTTTGTTTTCGGCGTACCGTATAAATCAAAATTAATTACCAGATACCTTGTTGAAGCTCTTCTAGTTTGAATAATTCTTTTAGTAGAGAGATAAATTATTCTACAATTATAACTCAAAATTCTCCTTCAATTCAGAACAAAAAGAATTTTGTAGTAATTACATAAACATTTTGCCTATTTTTTCTCTCTCCATTTTTGAGTATTATCTCTGTATCTAAATTCTGTGCAAACGCAATTACAATATTTTTGATTTTATATGATCACTAAACTTTGATTATTTCTACAACAAAGTCAAATTTTAACGCATGCTGAAAGTAAAGAAATAAAGCAAGCGAACAGACATAAATAATAGAAAATGCAAAACAGATTTCTGGGATTATTTACAGTTTTATTAATGCATTTAGAAAATATTATTTAGAACATTATATATTGGAGCATTCTTCCAAAAACAGACTAGTTTCTGATATGAAAATCCAAACTACTTTAAAATATCTTTCTAATTTTAATACATATTTATTTTTCTTTCATAATTCTAAGAATCGAAAAACTTTTTTCCGCTTCTGTGTAAAATTACGAATGTAATTTTTAAGTGTATAAATTACGAAATCATAAAATATTATATTATGTAAAATAAAACTTTCCTTTACCATACATTTAAAATCGGATTAGAATTTAAAAAATAGAGGGCAGTTCTTCGTTCTGTTACCATTCAACCATTACATTACAAATTGACAATGCCTAAAAATCGTAAAATCTCAGAACGAACATTAAAATCCAAGGCAACACTGTACATATTCGTAAATATTCTCATTGGGATGCAATGTTGTACATTTTGGATCGCATTTTTACGATTTTAATCGTAAAACTGTAATTGGGAAGCATGTCAGACTGTCAGCTGCGATTTCAATCGTAACATTGTATCTTCAGCTTCTGCACACTATTTATATCACCCCTTGACGAAATATTGAAGCACTGGAGAGGACGAGTCCGTGAGCATGCGCATTGCACCGGATTTTGTTTCCCATTGGGAATGACCGCAGGATTGAGATGCTAGTGTAACGTGGTCAAACACAAAGCAGGTGCATTAGGTCGAGGAGGAGAAGGACATTCATGATTTGGCGATTTATCGCCTAAACTGTGCAGTGTACCTCCTGTTTTTTTAACTTCTATTAAAGACGAGGATGAACGGGAAGTTGTTATTGTTAAAATATAATTGTTATTTAAAATATTATCTTTATTTTATATCTGGCAACATCAGTATTAACAAAATGTTTATGGCAATCTTCTCTCGTATTTACGAGATGGACATGGAATGATGTTTATATAAAAATGTAATGTTTGCAGCTTGCCTTGTTCTTAAAAGTAAAATCACCATTAAAATAAAAACTTCATAATATATCTTTAAAGTATGCTTCTTCACATTTAAATATCTACATAAAAGAACAGGTCATGAGATCCAGAGTAGTTTCCTAATAAAATATTCATTTTGAAGAATGTTAGTACATTGTGATAAAAATGGAGCAGCAACAAGGTGCTTTTTCATATTGATAAACTTAAAAACCAAGAAACCTTCTCTGTTTGGAAGTTTCAAATCACAATTGCTTTTAAGTTAAAAAGAATTTTCGAAGTTGCTACCAGACAGGATATCTTAGATGAAAAGAAACAGGAACAAGAGCGAGTTGCATGGAAGAAGAAAGGTGCTACAGCACAACATATGATTGTTTCAACAATAGATCGTAAGTGTATGACGCATATTTTAAATTGTACTACTTCTTGTGAAATGTTTAAAGAACTAAGTATGATTTTTGACCGTGATACTGATCAACAAAAATATTCTACACTTCAAGAATTTTTCAACTTTCGATTTCCAAAAGGTTCCAATATTTCCGCACATATTAGCCATATTGAAAACTTAGCTTTTAGACTAAATTCTCTGGATAAAAAAATTGACAGTGAGATGATCATTTCAAAAATACTGTCTACACTGCCTAAAAATTTTAACTATTTTTTTAGTGCTTGGGAATCGGCAGACAAAGCGGAAAAATCTATTGAAAACCTTACAGCGAGGCTGTTAAATGAAGAAAATCGTCTGGCAGGGAGTGATAACCAGATTGAAAATCATGTTTCTTTCAAATCAAAGGAAAGACTTGCTTTACATGTGGAAGTAATAAACATTTGTCTTGGAAGTGCAACAAATCTAACGAGAACACAAAAACTTTAGCCCCAAAACTAAAAATTTAAATGTTGATAAAAATCGCCAAAGATGTAATATTTGTAAGAAAAATAATCGTAATGAAGAAAATTGTTTTTTTCGTTCTTTTTGTAATATCTGTAAGAAACGGAATCATACAGAAGAAAATTGTTTTTTCCGCAACAAAACGATAAAACAAGTTACCTTTCTTTCTGATCTAAAAAAAACAATGATCAAAACTTTATTGTTGATTCAGGTGCGTCATGTCATATGATGAACTCGGACAATCTTGATGAGATTGTACATCCAAGATGTAATAGAAATTTTTACTGATATATCTGTTGCTAAAAAGGGTCAAGAAATGAAAGCTGTTAAAACTGGAACTTATGAAAGGAATGCATGTGAACTTAAAAATGTGCTATATGTTCCAGATCTTAGCAAAAACTTATTATCGGTTAATGCAATTACAGAAAATGATGGAGTTGTAAAATTCTCTAAAAATAAAGTAGAAGTATTCAAAAATGGAGACCTAATAATTGAAGGTGATAAAAATCAGACTGGTTTATATGCAGTGAACTTGAATAAGAAAGAAGCATTACTGACTGATCAAAACAATGCTGTGTTATTGCACAGAAAAATGGGACATTTAAGTGGAGAATACTTAAAAACTTTAAAAACTCTTGCAAATGGCGTAATGCTGCGTGATGAAGATCTCAAGAACTTAAGCAAAAATTGTGCTGTTTGTTACAAAAATAAAAAAACTCGAAAAAAATTTGGAGTTGGTCGCACTAGAGCTACAAGACCACTCGAACTGATACATTCTGAGGTTGTTGGTTCTATTGAGGCATCAAATTGGGATAATTGTAAATATTTTATAACGTTTTTTAACTATACCCATTTTGCTTCAGTTTATCTTATCTACTGCAGTATAAAAGTGATGTTTCGAATGTTCTGAAGCAATATGTCCTTGAAGCTGAGAACAAATGGAACTTAAAAGTCGCAAAAATTCGCTGTGATAATGGTGGAGAATATATTTCTAAAAATCTTGTAAATTGGTGTAAATCTAAAGGCACTGTTTTAGATTATACCATCCATTCCTCATACACCACAACTTAATGGTAAAGCAGAATGACTAAACCGGACATTGATGGATAAAACTCGAGCTCTTCTATTTGATTCAAGTGCAGAAAAAGAAATGTGGGGAGAAGCACTATATGTAGCTACTTATCTTCACAACAGAAGTCCTACCGTAGCTATTGACACTTTGCCTGCGGAAAAATGGTTTGGAGGAAAGCAAAATGTATCAAATCTTCAAATATTTGGATCAACTGCATATTCAAAAATCACAGGTCATCCAAAAAGACTTGAAAGTCGATGTGAAAAATACATATTTGTTGACTATGCACCTAATGGTTATAGACTTTGGGATACAGAAAAATGAAAAATAAAAATCTCAAGAGATGTGTACTTTATAGACCCAAAAGAAAGTCAATGTAAACAAAGTTCTTCAGACTTCAAGTTTTTGGATTTAAATGACAATGAAACAGATGATGGTGATGATGATGAAAAATATGAAGATACCACTGAAATAGATGACATTTCTGAAGACAAAGAAATGAAAAATTTAGATGTGGAAAAGGAGCAAGATATACAAAAATTGTTGAAAGATAAAGTTACAGAAGAAGTGTTAAAAGAAAATACCGAAGAAGAATTGGGAAAAGGTAAAAGGAAGAAAAATTAAATTAATATATTTTGCTAATTTTTGGAGAAGCAATAAATAGTCCTAAAAAATTAAAATGGCAACAAGCTGTAAAAGAAGAAAAAAAGTCATTGGAGGAAAACAAAACCTAGACTTTAGTAGATGAAAAAGAATTAAAAGGGAAAAAATACTAACCAGCAAATGGATATTTAAAATCAAAGATGATGACAAATACGAGGCTAGACTTGTAGTTAGAGGATTTGAACAAACACAAGGAATAGACTTTGAACAGACATATAGTCCAGTTGTAGGTAGTGATTCTTTGAGAGCTATTTTTGCTACATCCACTAAGAAGAATTGTTACATGAAGAAATTCGATGTTAAAACTGCCTTTCGCTACGGAGTACTTCAAGAAGAAACATATATGTACTTACCTGAAGGTTATGAAGGAGAAAATAAAATATGCAAATTGGAAAAGGCACTATATGGTCTTAAGCAGTTACCAACTACGTGGAATAAGACCTTAATTGATTTTTTAAAACAAGAAGGATTAGAACCTTTAAAAACTGAACAGTGCATTTTTGTTAACAAGGACAATACATTAATGCTGGCAATTTATGTCGATGATGGAATCATAACAGGGGATAATAAAGATAAAATAGATGATTTACTTGCGAAATTGAAGAAAATATTTCATTTTTAGGAATTGATCTGAAAAAGGACTCAGATTCTTTAAAGCTTTCTCAAACTGGATATGCAAATTGGGTACTGGAAAAATTTCAAATGTCTGAAGCAAAATCATCAAATACTCCTATTCTTTCAAATAAGAGAGGAAATAGTACAAAGAAAATTACTTATCTTTCTCGTGAAGCGATAGGAAGTTTACTTTATTTATCAACAAAAACCAGACCAGATCTAAGCTACTCTGTAGGTTTCTGTAGTAGATAGGTAGAAAATCCATCTGAAGAAGATTTAGAAAATTTAAAAAGAATTCTGAGGTACTTAAAAGGAACAGCTGAATTAGGAATATCTTACAACCAAAACAGTGATGCAAATTTGGAAGCTTACTGTGATGCTGATTATGCGGGAGATTTGGAAACACGGAAAAGTACTACAGGATATGTTATTTATTATTGTGGAGGACCTATCTCTTGGGTATCAAGAAAACAACCTGTAGTTGCCACTCCAAGCATCGAAGCAGAATATATATCTGCAGCTGAATGTTGTAAAGAGTTAGTATATCTAAAGTCACTGATTGAAGAATTGACTGAAGAGAAAATAACAGCAACAATGAATATTGACAATCAAAGTGCAATAGAATTAATTAGGAAGGGTGTTCTAAATCATAGAAGTAAACATATAGATGTCAGATTTCACTTCATAAAGAAAAAATATGAGCAGAAAATTACAGATATAAAATACTGTCCAACTCAGCATCAAATAGCTGATATTTTAACAGAACCTCTTGGAGCTAACAAGTTTCCTATTTTAAGAATAAAACTGGTTTCTTAATCTTTTTTTTTTATAATGAACATTTGGACTATACTGTAGATAACTGTAACATTTGTTCATTTTTTATTTCTATTTTTTTAAATTAACAATTACAGGGGTGTGTTAAAATATTATCTTTATTTTATATCTGGCAACAGCAGTATTAACAAAATGTTTATGGCAACCCTCTCTCGTGTTTACGAGATGAACATGAAATGATGTTTATATAAAAATGTAATGTCTGCAGCTTGCTCTGTTCTTAAAAGTAAAATCACTCTTAAAATAAAAACTTCATAATATATCTTTAAAGTATGCTTCTTCACATTTAAATATCTACATAAAATAACAAAAAATATGTGGCATCTCAATTTTTCTTAGCGCTCTTATTATTTTTTGTGTGGAAAGGGAACACGAATTTTTTAGCAATATATATAATTAAATTTTAGGGGGGGGGGGGGCATAGGACCCAGTTCAGAATCGTAGGGGGCAGCTGCCCCCCCTCTCCCCTCGCTTGTGCTATGGCTCCGTCGCCAGTGGGCTGGGAAACAATCTAACAGAAATCCGAAGACTCCAATCTTTTTTAAACTAGGTATGAAACTAGCCAAATAGGACACTTCACATGAGGATTTACAATAGGCAATTCGTTGCTTTGATAGTTTTCAAAAGAAATCTGGGGACACGAATGCTATGAAAGAAACTAAATACGAACCTCAACCAGAAACCTCACATGTGAAATTACGATAGGCGCTTTGAGCTCCCAAGACAGTACACCTGATGCAAATAAACATTTTAACTCAAATCCTCCAGATCCGTGTTTTCTTTTTATAACCGTACGTATCTACGTATAAACCCGGCCTTGAACCTCACATGATTACAATGACAGACTGACAGGCAAAGGCATCAAAGTTTATACAGTCTTAATGTGCTATAACATTTCTGTATATAGCATATATACAGAACTATTATACGCTGAATTTTAAGTTTATTAGGTTAGTTAAGCTTATTAGAAAATCTATATCTTCTTAGTTGTATTCACAATTTACAAGTCATTTATAGGGGGAAGTAGACAGTTTCACAGAGAATTCGTTATAAAGTTAAAAGGTATCAATCTGACTGACGTTAGACTGACTTTTTATGCCCCAACTCTCAGAAGATTTCTTTACAAATGCGCCGACAATAAGAGGGACATTTAGCACTCCTTTCCCACCATACAACTGTGTCGAGAAGGGGGAGAGATTTGATTTATACCCCACCCCCTCACCCGCCCTAATTCTGCACAAAGACCTTTGAATTTTGCCGAATAGTGCATAATCCAGTAAAAATTGCAAATGCTAGTACTCGTATAAAATGAGCCTGTTACGGAGGAACACATACATTCTGCTTACAAATAAATTATATATTATCAGGTATATAAACTCGATAAACCTGTCGACAGAGCATAAAATTTGACTTGAATCATTCATAATTCGAATAAATAAGATTTTGTAAAGTTCATCCTCAGCGAGAACCAAAGGGTGATCAATTCCGCCCTGCGATTTTATACATTTGTCACAAAATCGCGCTTTGTTAAAACCATGGTAAATTTTTGATGCAAAAGTATTTGTAAAATAAACACGCAGTTGTGAGATTAAAAAAATAATATGAACGTACGCACGATTATCTTAAAAAAGTTTTAAAATCAGAATCTTATCTGTTTGTTTACATTGCTCCCAAAACCATTTTAATGCTAAGTATCAACGTTAGATAGCGCCACCAAATATCGAAATTTTTAGGCGTGCATGAACAGCTGTTGCCCTCCAGACATTTCTGGTATGGAAATTTGCCTCTACATATTCATATCGGCAATATGTAATTATTTGTACTGTACACGGGCTAAAAAATAAAACAAGAACGAAAGAAATGCGGTACTTTTTTGTAAAATTTAGCAGAAATATTTCACATCTAGGTGCTCAGAATTATGTAAATAGTTTATTTAATTTTTTCTGCATAACTGAATGTTACGTCTTTTTGTAGGTACCTTGTGTAAAGTCCAACAGAGCAATAACTGCAAACCTTAAATATGAACAGGGACATTTATGTATTTATTTATTTGTGTGGTGTAACTTTGTTTGGTTAATATTTATTTCAAAATTAGTTTTGGATAGTGGTAATTATAAGAATTGCAAAAAGTCTCCAAAATTTGAGATAAGGGCAATTTTAGTTCCTTAGTTTAATTAGTTATTAAACTGTCAAACTTCTACGAGTCACCAAGCTAACTTTTGTCCTTAAATTATTTTGAATCACTAAGGAAATATTATCCTTTCAAAATACATAGAATTTTTGTATGTCATAAGGCATCATATTTCCTTAGACTTTAGCATTTTCTTTGTTTTAAAAATATAAAGTTATTAATGTTAAAATAAGTTAATTAACTAACTTGTTACTAATAATTAATTAACTAATTTGTATGAAAAATTCATATTTAGAGGGAATTAGTTTCACGGCAATAAAAAATACTTTCACGGTCTAGATCTAGCATACGGATTGTCAAGTGGAGAGAACGTTGATTTAACAAGCAATAAAAATTGATATGTTTGGATAAAACATTAATTATTTAAGATGAATTAATTTTTTTAACCACTCTGTGCTATAGGCAAAAGTAAATTCTAGGATCCTTCCATAAAACTTTTATAGAAGTAAAAAAGGTACACTGAGCATTGAAGATGGGCTCCCAGCAATTGCTTACTTTTCCTATGGTCAAAAACGGTCCTGCTGTGCTCTGATTGATGATTAAATTTCGTGCATCAGCTTTAGTATATTTTATTTTAGTCAATCTTATAGTCATTTTATTATCAAAAATATATGTTAAAAATCTAAGAATATTCAGATCTAATTCTACTAGATCTTACAATTATTCACTTTCAGTACTAAATCTCAAAATTAAAGCTTTGTGTTTACAGATTTTCACTCATCAATCACCCTTTTGAGCCGGGGACTGGGTAATAAATCAAAAATTTTATTGTTTTGTATAATACAATGTCAATTCTACGAAACCAACAATAATGTCAATACTAAGAAAGTTAATTAATATTATGCTCAGTAGATGGCGGTAAAGTCCAAATTTTCTAAACTTGTGACGTCAGGAACAAGATGTCAGTTGCAGAGCGTTCCTAACTAGAGCGGGAGAAAAAGTGTAACGTTTTAAGAATTATCATAACA
>OX578133.1:107551215-107558715 GCA_951213105.1 Amaurobius ferox | reverse complement strand
TTGCTCTATTAAGACTCTCCAGGGTTTGAAGGCTTCTACAGGGATTTGATATTTATAACTGATTTTATAGATAAATTTATGTAAGTCAAGAAATAAACCTTTACATATTAATTTATGTTTCAATTTGTAGGTATACGGTACTTAGTACCAAGTAACATCAGTGATTTCAGTGCATCATAATTAATAATATTTAGATTTCCCGTTATAACATGCCCATGGTGTTTATCTACGAAGTCTTTGCATTTTTCTAAATGACAGTGGCAATATGACTCTTTATCCAATTCATAATTTTGATTAATATCTATTAATTTGGTAATTTGACTAAATATATTATATATATATATATATATATATATATATATATATATAAATATAAATATATATATATATATATATAAATATAAATATATATATATATATATATATATATATATATATATATATATATATATATATATATATATATATATATATATATATATATGTGTGTGTGTGTGTGTGTGTGTGTATGTCATAAAACGAAAATATACAAGTGTACTAAGTCATCAACTGGTTTGCTATATTTCTCGATATGATAAAATTGAGAGCATCTCAATGGAACATCAACCTGAATGGCGAAACACTTCCTAAACAAAATAAAGAATACTTTATAGCTACTTTTAGTAATAAAGCTTTTAATAATATCCCAATTAAACGAATATTTAATCTTCAACAAATGCATTTTCCCATATCTAATACGAAAGTCTGTTTGTCATATCGTTATGTTGTACCAGTAGGACGTAAAGTTTTTAATTATAACAAAATCAGTAAAAATCTGCATCTATATGGAAATACGATATGTAATTGTACATCTAGCTAATATGTAGATGGTGATTTGGGACATATTGTAACGGGTGACTTGGATGTAATTACTAATAAGCACCTACGTGACGCATTTAAATTAGGAACAAAATACCGTATACAGGAATTTAGCAAGATTGAAATTAGATTTGGTAAAGAGTTGAAGAATTTTATCTATAGAATGGCGGTCAGATACAGTATGCCATTAATTTCTTTTGACAAATGGCGTGATCACATCATGTCAAACTTTCAACGTTTTTATAATCCATCATATGATCATCAAGAAAAAGGCACGATAAACAGACACACTCTGGAGGAGTTATCGAATAAATTTGCTATTACATACACTGACAAAGTAGCTTCAAATTTTACATTTACATGTCTCTCATACTATATAGAACTCCTTCATAAAAGTTATAAAGACGAAGAGATGTATCAAAAGCTGAATGTACCACAACAAGAAATGGAAAATCGTATAAGGGCTCTACATAAACGTATAGGAATCAATCTACATCATGTACGTTACCCTTATTTAGTCATGATTCCCAAACTTCACAAAAATCCTGTGAAGTTTCGCCCAGTCACAGTTGCATTTAAGGCTTATACAACTACAGCAAATACGCAGCTTATTTCTTATCTACAACCTATTATGACTCATATAATGAAAAATGGTTCAGTCATGATAAAAAATAGTGGAGATGTGATTAGGAACTTAAACAAACAACCGACAAATTTGATATATAAAAGTTACGATTTCCAAGATCTATTTAATACTATCAATTTGGCGGATCTTTACGATTTTATTACCGGCTTGCATAATCTATATCAAATGCAAAAAATTGTGCCATTACAAAAGTTTAAAAATGTATTGGATATCGTATTGTATGAAAATATCTTATTTAATGGTATAAATTTCTTCAAGCAAATTAAAGGTGTGCCGATGGGAGATGGATGCTCATCATTATTAGCAAATCTTTACCTCCTCCATAATTACGAAAAAGGTACTCATATATTAAATAAGTTACCATGCTTTAGATTTGTCGATGACATCCTTATTGCACAGCAACAAACCAATATCAAATTTGATTTCACTTTCTATCCTACGAATTTAACTTTGTTGGAAACTCCTAATAATACGACAAAAGAAATAAATTATTTGGATATAAGTATTCATTTTTCAAATGGAAGTACTCCGTATACGAGGATATACGATAAAAGACGCCAATTCAAGATCAATATACATTACATAATAAATTGGAATTCTACTTTGAGTCACATGATTTTTCGTAATATTGTACTGAATCATTTCATACGTAATGCACGTATGCATACCTATACTGCGGATCGTATCAAAAGTGATACTGTTTTTATCAAGGAGGCTATAGTACAGCTCCATCCTCTTGAATTCCTACGTCATTGTTACAATACTCTGTATAATAAATTTGACAATGCTGTTAAAAAGAATTTTGGCAACATCTTCGATTCAAGTTATAATTGGCAACGTTACAGATAACTGAATTTTCATTTCATACGAATCATTTATTGAGCGGTGTTGTAAGAGGTGTGACGAAAGATGAATCGGTGAGTTTTTTCAAAAAGGTCATCTTTTCGATTTCGAATATTTTACATTTTTTATATTATATCTCTATGGGTTCCATGTTCTTGTTGTGAGTTCGTCTTCTGTTTTGACGTTGTTCTGAAATAGGACCTCAGGTAATATATGGCTCCGGGAGTGTTACCATTGGTGTAAAGTCGACTATTAACCGGGAACTAGGGGTCACTATCCCCCTAGGGCTTTTATGTACTCCCTGTTGGTCCTTTTTCCTCACATTTCTGATAATTGTCTCGTAGCTTTTGCTTAGCTATATATATATATATATATATATATATATATATATACATATATATATATATATATATTCATACATACATATATATATATATTTATCTTTTTTTTTTTGATATAATTGATTTGTGGAAACCTCTTTATTTCCCAAAGAAGATTTTAATCAATGATAACTATGTTAAATTTAATTGCATTGCAGCCAGATTTTGTAAGTTTTATTAAATACAGTATGGATAACATTTTCGTAATTTGACCATTTTCGGTAAAGGGGCTGTATAAAAGGTTTTCATTTTTAATTTTTACAAAAATATTACACATAATTTAAATTACTATTTTACAACTTTCTATTTTATCTAAAGCATTTTTGTAATTAGAGTTATGTGTTTACAGCCAAAGGTTTAAAACAAAGTCCGCTGTTCACTTTTTAAACACTCCGTATACTATAGGGTAAGTAAAAATAGGGTATGTCCTATTTCTTTCTTTGTACCATTGCAATCTTCCCCCTGCACTTATAATTTGTATAGGAAAATAAAAAGGATACTTACAAGACAGTATAAGCTTAAGTAAAAATTTCGGACCCTTTCTCGTTCTTCTTAAACAAATCACAGGGGAATTCCTACTTTAAAAGGCCTTGTTAGCAACCACATCTCGGTTCAAAATCACTGAAAAAGTGAGTTTGATAGACGCTGAGTAAATTTCAACGGTGAAGATTTAGTTTTCAGGCTGAAAAATCTCCTAAAATAAATTTTATCTCTTGTTGTTATTTTATTCATATTTTTTTTCTATTCTACAGAATAAATGTATCTTACTCTGTATTTAAAGACTAAGCAATTACAGTTTAGAGTGCTATATGCAAAGTGAACGGTACCTAAAACTTATTGCTATAATATGAAGCAGGAATTTTTATCGCTTTGAATAAATTCTTTAAAGAATAAAAAATATATTGTGGGCAGCACATAAATTTCGCTACAGACACTAATTAATTATTGTTTGAATTTATTCATTTTCTTCATAAAGTTGAAAATTATTGCCCATATAATATATAAAATCAGCATTTACCTACATTATATCGGAGTTGTTGTTTTTATGTACAAGAAAAGCACCTTACAACGAGCCCGAATTTAGCAGGATTTCGGATTTAACTAGGAAATTATGAACTTTTAATTGGTGCATGGTAATTGTGCCAATATTCAGTACTAATTATCAATGCTAATTTACCAATAATCAATGCTAATTACCAATGCTAATTGTATCAATACGCAATGCTAATTATCAATGCTAATTATACCAATACGCAATGCTAATTACCAATGCTATTTGTACCAATAAGCAACGCTAATTACCAATGCTATTTGTACCAATAATCACTGCTGATTGCCAATGCTAATTGTACCAATTAGCATCCTTGAACATGAATAAATTATTTTCATTTTGTCTGTAAATTGTGGGCACGATATATGTTTTAAATGAGTGAGTCGAATTAAATAGAATATGGTTAATTCAGTTAGTGAACATACGAGATGTAAAGTTTTTCATGGACATTTTCAAGAAAGTCTTCGAAATTTTTGAACAATTGCTTCGAAAATAAAAAAGGAAACACTTTTAATTCAAATGTTAAACAAGTAGCGAAATGTATATGAATTTTTTAATTTAAAAGATAATGGCATCATTTATAGGATGACACACGTCGTTCTCGCCGGCCACACATTAAGCTACCATAAGTCTCAGGGTTGGTCGAGTGGTCTGGGTCTTCGAGGTTCGACACATCGTTCTCAAGATATTGCACGAATTTACTGAAAATATGAGAAAATAAATAAATAACCTCATTAACATGAAATAAGTGGATATGTAAACGTACTTTAAAAATTAATGAACATCATTGTTTAGAAATTGTTTCGACCCTCCATCCCGCTCCCCTAAAAGAACTTGATGTGGGCAGCATCTGACTTTCCATACAGACTTCAATTCATAATCCTTTAAAACGAGTTTACTTGCTCCAATCAACACGGATACGTCCTTGATACTATATCCAGTTTGCAGTTTTAACACGTTTTCTTTTCAGTAGGCAACTTATTGCATTTTAAAACATCGCCATCTCATCAAAATCCTATAAGTCAAATTGTAAAGAGACTTGCTGCTCCAACCGGGAATCGAACCCTGGATCTCAGAACTGGCCAACCGACGCTCTACTGTTGAGCTACTGGGACGAAATTGCAAGCTCTTATCGTCGAAGTTGAATCCCTACCCTCTAATGTCAGATGGCATTCTCCACCCTCTAACATCAGATGGCATTCTCCACCCTCTAATACCAGATGGAATTCTTCACCCTCTATTGTCAGAATGGCGGGCAACTAACAGCCTGACTGATCACCTCCTGCTGTTTTTACCTCAGGTTAGCCTCCTGCCACTCCTATTTTTACCTAGGTTAGTATTCTGCGTGGTCGTTATCCTCTCAATTTTGAAATTGGCGCTCAATCTTCCAGAGTCCACTGAATCCGTACTAGTCGTATCAGGGTCACTTTCAGACCTCCGACATCTTTGCACTAACCTACAGGGTTGATATGTTCGGGCGCCATTGTAAAGTGCCTTGCTATTCCAACCGGGAATCGAACTCTGTACTTCCGAATAGGCCAGCCGATGCAACTTACTTTATACTATATCAAGTTTGCAGTTTTAACACGTCTTCTTTCTCAGTAGGCAACTTATTGCATTTTGAAACGTCACCATCCCATCAAAATTTTATAAATCAATGAATATCTTTAAGCATAATTATTATTTTACTTTAAATGTTGACGGTTTTGCGGTCCATTTAGGAAAAAATCCAGTTCTATGTTTCCGAAATATACCAAAATCGCAATAGAACCAAGGTAATCCATAAGTGATATATATATATATATATATATATATATATATATAGGCTCTATCTATATATCTATATATATATATATAGATATATAGATAGAGATATAGATAGATAGATATAGATAGATAGATAGATATATAGATATCTATCTATCTATATATATATATATATGAAATTTTAGTAAATTTCATCGAATAGTTTTTTAACTACAATAAAAAAGACTGAGTTCCATAAAATTCTTAAAATTCTAAACACTTAATTATTTCGAGAATGGGCAATCGAAGAGGCTTGAGGTTGGTCTTATGCGTTATTTCGTTAAATTTCAAGTATAAAAAGCATTAAATTACGACATTTCAGCAATATTGTCTTTTATTTCAGATTTTGGCGATTTCTGCAGGCCATTTCACTAAAAAAAAGGAATTTTTCGAATCGAACCAAAACCTAATTGACACCGGGACTTCCAAAGCCTCTCTCACTTGTTGTGAAATTTTGTCGAATAGATTTGAGCTGAAGTGGATTCATGCATCGCATAGACACACAGATACATTCACACAGACGTCACGCTAAAAATAGTTTATTCGTGTTCTAGAGTAGGCGTAATGTGCAGTTCCGTCGAAAACTCAAATGCCGATTTTCGACAAGATTTCAAAACTTTGCCTATACCCAGGATGTCCCAAAAAGATTGAAACACGCTTTAATTCTGTAATTGTTGGAGATAAGTGGGCAATGTAAATTGCAAAAATGTTGAAAGTAAGGTAGGAAATAAGACTACGTTAATGAAATAGTTCTCCCATTAATTTTCAAAAAGTTACACTTCTTAAATTTTTATACGACACCCTTAGACAAATTTGGTCAATCAGAAAATTTTTATTTTTAATTCAACAAGATTATTAAAAAACAAGAAAGATCAATCATGCTTAAAGCATTGATTATGAAACACTTTCCAAATCCAATGCAATTTTATTTAAACATCTCTAAAATGCAATACATTCCTAAGTAATATTTTAAAACTTATCACAATACTACATTAATTTATTATATTTGAAAACTTAAACCTTCATCGGACAAAATGAACTTCATTCAAATGACGGCATTAAAATATAAATTGCCTGGTTTAAACATCTCTAAAATGCAATGCATTCCACGGTAATATTTTTAAAACTATTATAATACTACGATAATTTATTATATTTGAAAACTTCATCGAAAACAAATGAAATTCATTCAAATGACGTCATAGAAAAAATAACACGCCTGGATCTCTCTATAAAAACAGCATTTCATTCATAACATTTTCCCATTCATCACAATACTATAATAATTTATTTTATTTAAAAATTATGACCATGGAACTACAAATTATTAAACTCTATGCTTAAAACTTCGAAAAAAATCGTCCTTCTCTGTATGAAATCAATGAATATTTCGTTCATATCAGCTATGCAGACTCCAGGATCTAAATACTTTTGTGTTTAAAAAATACAGCAATTCTAATACTACTCATCCTACATATTTTGCTGTTTACATTTCACATAAGTGAAAAATAGGCTTCTTTATAGAAATAATCAAAGTTGGATGCTCATTTAAACTCAAATATATTGTCATTGCGTTGTTTCAGTATGCACAGAATTTAAGCGAAAATAAAGAGGTTTTACGACGAATACAACACTCAATATGAATTAAAAATAACTTTAAAAATGACGATTTTGAGACATTTTTAAGCGAATTTAAAATTCACAAATTGCTTCGAAAATTTTAGGTAATATTCAAATTGTTCCATAAAATATATAAAAAAATTCAGCGAAATATATTCAGTAGTTTTTAAAAAAAAATTAAAATTATAATTACACATCTTATATGAAACGATCAGGTGACCATGATATGAAACGATCACATGACCCACTTCAAAATGATATATGGCATCCATCTTGTTTCAAAATCGTGATTTTTT
>OX578133.1:107413715-107546215 GCA_951213105.1 Amaurobius ferox | reverse complement strand
GCATTAAAATATAAATTGCCTGGTTTAAACATCTCTAAAATGCAATGCATTCCACGGTAATATTTTTAAAACTATTATAATACTACGATAATTTATTATATTTGAAAACTTCATCGAAAACAAATGAAATTCATTCAAATGACGTCATAGAAAAAATAACACGCCTGGATCTCTCTATAAAAACAGCATTTCATTCATAACATTTTCCCATTCATCACAATACTATAATAATTTATTTTATTTAAAAATTATGACCATGGAACTACAAATTATTAAACTCTATGCTTAAAACTTCGAAAAAAATCGTCCTTCTCTGTATGAAATCAATGAATATTTCGTTCATATCAGCTATGCAGACTCCAGGATCTAAATACTTTTGTGTTTAAAAAATACAGCAATTCTAATACTACTCATCCTACATATTTTGCTGTTTACATTTCACATAAGTGAAAAATAGGCTTCTTTATAGAAATAATCAAAGTTGGATGCTCATTTAAACTCAAATATATTGTCATTGCGTTGTTTCAGTATGCACAGAATTTAAGCGAAAATAAAGAGGTTTTACGACGAATACAACACTCAGTATGAATTAAAAATAACTTTAAAAATGACGATTTTGAGACAAGATGGATGCCGTATTATATTTTGTAGTTGGTCACGTGATCGTTTCATATCTTGGTCACGTGATCGCTTCATATAAGAGGTGTAATTATTATTTTAATTTTTATTTAAAAAACTACTGAATATATTTTGCTGAAATTTTTTTTATATATTTTATGGAATAATTTGAATATTACCTAAAATTTTCGAAGCAATTTGTGAATTGTAAATCCGCTTAAAAAATGTTTGAAAAATTAGGTCCCATAGGGCTCAATGTATTTCATTTTTTCGACCCGGGTTCAATCCAAAACTAATTGGGTGATATTATTCATTTATATTCCCATAGGTTCTACAGACCGTCTGAACAACATACTAAAATTTCATTTTGATTAAGTCATTTTTACGGCAGTTATCGTGCTAACGGACAGACAGACAGACAGATAGACAGACAGACAGAATGAATAAAGTCATAAACACTTTTCAACTTTGTTGTAAAGTGTTAAAAACCCGCATATCTGTATCTTTAAAGTCAACTGAATTATGATAAAGGAAAAAAACTGACTTATGCCCCTTTTCTGTACCACGTGAAAGGCTGTTTCATCAGTGAAAATAGGGATCATAAACAAAAGGACTGGAAATTGTTTAGATAAAGAAAGTACTTAAAAGTACTTAATTATTGAAAAAGTACTTAGTTATTGAAAAGTACTTAAGAATCCGTGATTGCATCGTGAGCCTACGCAAAATTCGCAAAAATGTCTCCTATGTATTATCATCCGGTTTTATATTTTTTCTGATATGTCACAAATTTACATTTCTAATTTGATATATGGTCCCCATTTACAATGCTCAATTTTCAATTAAATATAACTCGCTCAATTTTAAAGATACAGATATGCGGTTTTTTTAATGATCCTGTTGCATTAAAAATAAAAATTTTCTGATTGACCAAATTAGTCTAAAGGTGTCGTATAAAAATTTAAAAAGCGTAACTTTTTGAAAATTAACGGGAGAACTATTTCATTAACGTAGTCTTACATTGAGTCATGTTAATGTTATTTACCTATTTCGGTCACCTTTTTTTTTTAAAACTACTTTCAGAAGGTGTTTCGGTTTCCAATTTAAGTATAAAGCGCATTAAAATAACGTTATTTAAATATTTTTCATATCTATTTTCCAGGATTGCACCCAAAAGTCATGCTGAAAGTTGTACCAACCTTATAACAGATGAGAGGTTAAAAATGTCAAAGCAGGTTCAAAATAATCCAGTTAAATATGTGAACAATATAATAAGCAAAAATAGTGGAAGAAAATACAGTATTCTATTTTTAAAACTTCTTTGCGTTAAAATATAATATTTCTTTAAGAATAATATGAAATATATGTTTTTTGAACGTTTTATAGGAAATTGCACAAAATTTAAATAAAATAATATAAAAATAGTAAGTTTTTATTAATTATAATGAGCCATTTATGCAGAAGCTTTTATATCACCGCCAGTTGTGTATACACTTCATTTTCGATGGAGCTATTAAGACATTTTTGTACACTTTGTAGTCATGAGCAATTTCGGAAAAAACCGGAAGCAACATCTTCGGAAACGAAAGTGGAGTCCTTAGTGAACCCCCAAACCCAGACCGGAATTTGTTGCTATAGCCATATTAGTAATCTCATAAACTCTATGGCTAGCCAATTTTAAGAAAAAGATGTTGCAAGGAAAAGGTAAATTTTTTAATAGGAGCTGGTATTTCTAAAACCGAAAGTGGAAATCTTTTGTAAATTCCTCCTCAACTTGTCCTCTTTGGAATTTGATGCTGAATCCATATTTGTCTTCACCTAAGCTTTATCTATAGCCAATATTGAGAAATAGATGTTTGAAGGAAAATATTTGAATCCGAAGTGAGAAAAAAAAAACGCTGACAAGGAAATCTTTGGTGAACCCCTTCTTCCTTTCCAAAATACGATGCTGAATCCGTATCAGTAGTAATTTAAGCTCTTTTTATAGTCCGTCCTGAAAAATAGATATTACAAAGAAAATGTAAATTATTAAATCGAAAGTGATATCTCCAGAAAGTTAGGTGGGAATCTTTAGTGAGCCATCCAATCCCATCTAGAATATTTAAGCTTGAATCTTTATCAGACATTTCAAGTTGAATCTATGTACAATCTTCAGAAATAGATGTTTGAACGAAAAAAATTTAAAGTCGAAGTGGAAAAGGAACTAATCGTAATAAATCACTCGACCTTCTCCAGAATTTGATGCTAACTCCATATCCGGTATCATGTAAGCTCTATTTAATCAGTCTAGAAAATTAGATGTCTAAAGGAAAATGAAAGTTTTGAACCGTATATAAAAAAATAAACCAGAAGTGAAAATATTTAATAAATCCTCTACCACCTATAAAATTTGATGCTGAATCAAACCGTATCGAATTATATCAGTCATCATCCTAGTATATTCTGAGAAATAGATGCTTCAAAAAATTTGTGAAAACATAGATGGTACATATGATTGCCACCAATAACGACGTGTAGCTATTATCCTGTACTTTTTATTTAATTTGCATTGATTTGTATCAAGTATAAGCAAAATATCCGTACATATTTAATGAACAAGCGCACTTGAACAAATGAAAACACCCTATGGTCTTGAAATTTTTTTGATATTTGTTTACCTTGAAATTTGTTTACCATTTTCATTTTAATAATATCGAATGGACATTATTTATTATGCCTAAATATTTTCCGATGTACGATAGCACTTATATGAGACACATGTAACATTTGCAGTATGTTGTTGTATCCATCCTGCTTTCTTTAAACTTGTGCACAGATAAATTGCTTGTACAGATAAATTGCTTCTATAAATTTTACTAACTTTTAAAAACTCAATTTTCATCCACAAGTTCTATTTAATTTTATTTTTCAAAAATCGCAAGGTATCCATGATAAAATCTTAGCAGTAGTCCTTTTCTACCGAATTAAATGCTAAATAAGTTAAATTTCAAGTTCTACATGTCACACGCCAATTTTATCGAAGCAAACAAACCTGTTATAATTGCAATATATCCATTCTGTAGAAAAATCTTAATCTCGTTTAGGGTTCAACATTAAATGACATAAAATACCCACATTTTATTTTTCCGCTTTAAATTTTCTAATATATATTTTCGGAACAGATTCTAAAAAAATCCTTTTAAAATATTCCAGTCGTTTAATAATCCACTTAAATTATGTCCGGGAGCGATTTTCGGGAAAAACCAAAAGTAAAACTAAAACGTCGCCCTGAATGCCTCATTCTTAAATAGCGGTAGTAATCAAATTCTTTTCACATCGTCGTTTGAGAACGAAGAATTTAATCTTTTTACTCCGACGCAATTTTCCTTCAATATTTTTTTTTATTCCATGGTAATTTGGATCTTCTTTTAAAAGCTTAGATACTAGACATGGAACATTAAATCTCCATATTCTTATAACTACTGAACCAAATTTTTAGCATTTTATCAGCTTCTCAGCAAACCTAATTAATTCTTTGCTTTTATTTTCAAGCAAAGCTCATCACGTTTCAGTTAAGCAGAACTTGATATGCTGGACGAGGAATCGATTAATTTTGAATTATTTACAAGGTATTATACATATCGTTATAGAAGTAAAACTTTATTTTGATTTACAATTTAAGACCATGGAATTTTTTTTCTTTTTAAGATTTTTCCAATTTCAAATCAAATTGCAAATTTCATCGAATATTTGCTATTTCATAATTATGCTGAAATTAATTTTTAAATGCAGAAATACAGTTGTCATACTTAAATAATTTACTGACCTGAGATTTCTGCAGGAGTCCCGGTTCGCCAAATTTCGTCAAATTTGGTATGTGTGCTAATTTTGGTATACGGTCCATTGGGATTCTATGAAAATATATTAGTTAAAAAATCCGCATTTGGTAAGGCAGCTCGTTTTAAGAATAAACATCATTCTCCTGCATATAGTTTGTCCCATTCGCGAAAAAAGATATTTTGTGTTATAGTTTCCTATTTTGACGCTCAACAAAATTCGCCAATAGTTATTTACTTCTATAAAAGAGGCCTTTATCGGTAACGCTTGATGATAAATTTGGCGAACTTGGTGACTAATTTGCGATATATCGCCATCTTGGCGACTTTAAATAGTGACAAATTGACGATAATGTCGTCCAAATTGCAAAAATGACGCTAAATTAATGAAAAGGAAGCCAAATTGATAAATTATTAAAATAATTTAATAATATATGGACTACACTGCTTAGTGCATATGCTATCAATATTGATAATTGCCAGGTTAGAGTTACGCGAAATATAAGTTAATTGGGTATTTCGAAATAATTTTACAAGTTGTTATCCAGAAAAGTGCCAAATATACAATTGAACGTTAAAAACATCGTACGGTGGATCTTACACATCATTTTTTTCACTGTGAAATAAATAAATTCATTACATTATGTAGGGGAAGTCACTTGCTCCCGCATTTGATTTTTTAAACTGATTTCGGATTTGACGTTACTCAAATGGTGCACCAGGCTGTTTAATAAAATATGGTATCTTCATTGACTTTTAAAATACTTTCCTGATTATTTAAACCTCAATCAGGATAAAATTAATTATATAAAATATATAATGACTACTACATTTTATATATTGCTCAAAAATATTTTCTATTAAACCCCTTATTTTTAGCCGCGACGCAGGTAAATCAATTATTTTAATTTTACACAATAATGTAAAAATAACATGATATCTACATGCAATAAGAAATTATTTAGAATCAAATTTCAGCATTACTAATTGTTTGTTAGAGAAAAGTAATTTATCATGTAAAACTCATGTAACTCACTCAGTAATTTATCATGTAAGTTTTAGAAAGTTATATAAGCTGTGGGCACGATAACTTAAAGAATGCGGGTGCTAAATTAAAATTTTATTCGATACATTATAAAAAAACTAAAGTGCGATAGATTATTCAGTAATTAATATGATTAGAATAGTGTCTGAAAAACTAGATTTTTTATAATATTATTTTCTATAGAGAAACAATGATAGTAAAATTGTTAATACCAGGAGTGCCTTATTAAATTTCAGTGAACTAGTATGAATTAGGGATAATGTTAGACTTCGCTATAAGTATAATAAATACCACATATTTATGTCATCTTAAATACTTTAATTAAATACTTTAATTCTTGAAATCCATTGGCTTAATTTACCTATTGTAATTTGGATTAAATCAGTTAAAGCAACTTAAAAATAAATTTGGGAACGAAAGCTTTTATTAAGTTACTATTTATCCATTCTGCTTCAAGTTAATTAAGTTAGTATCGAGTATGAAAAATTCAAGTGGTGTTTGTCTTTTCAGGTATTTAAAAAAGATAAATTGAATGTATGCTTTTCCTAACCAAAACGTGTACCAAAAAAAATTAAAATACGTCACCACAAGAACGACAAATACAATGGATATCATATGAAATGTTGCGATTCAACAAGACAATTATCTATTCTTTGAAATAAATACTCCATTCAATTGTTCTAGAGTTAGAATAAGAACTTTACACGTGAAGATTTTACACAATTAAGTATAAACAAGAAAGATTAATCATGTATAAAGCAATGATTATGAAACACCTTCCAACTGAAAAGCAATTTTATTTAAACATCTCTAAAATGCGATACATTCAGTGGTGTTATTTTTAAAATTATCATAGTACAATAATTAAAAACTTTAAACTTCAGTAGTAGAGGAAGGACAGTTCAACCTCCGCAGGCGGAGCTGCGGAGCACATGCCAATGCGATGACGTCACGTTATCTTATCAGATGACGTCACTGATAAGCTTATCTTATCGGATGACGTCATCGGCTTATCTTATCGGATGACTCATTCGATAAGATTATCGGGTGACGTCATGTACTGACACAGACAGTGAGGTTGAAGAAGACCTTGGCGGCCATCTTGGAAATTTTGGTGGCGCCCTCTATTGACAGATCGGAGAACTGTGTTGGCTAAAAGGAAAGAATTTGTTCTGGACTGAGCTAGATTCGAACTGGGGACCCCTCGCACCGTCGGAGAGTGCTTTAACCAGTATACAGTTTGAGACTTATAGGTACTTGGTGAATGAATGATATCTTCCCTGCGAAAGGAGATGGGTACTTGGAATATTTTCTGAACTTCTACGAGGGGATCGTTCGAGTGAATTAAGATTTTAATTAATTTTTAATAAATGAATAAAATATATTATGAAAAAAAAATGGAATATTGTCATAATTGAATTTTAATAAGAGGATTATTTTTTAATAATTGGAACGTGGGTAATTATTGTTTTTATGAAATGGTTTAGAAAATGCTTGAAGACATTTACGAAAGTTTAGACGACGGTGATGGCGCCCTCTATTGGCGCTTGAATGATATCTTTCCTGCGAAAGGAGTTGGGGACTTAGAATATTTTCTGAACTTCTACGAGGGGATGGTGCGAGTGAATTAAGATTTTAATTAATTTTTAATAAATAAATAAAATGTATTATGAAAAAAAAATGGAATATAGTCATAATTGAATTTTAATAGGTGGATTATTTTTTTTAATGATTGGGTTATTATTGTTTTTATGAAATGGTTTAGAAAGTACTTGAAAACATTTACGAAATTTTAGACGGCGGTGATGGCGCCATCTATTGGCACTTGAATGAAATACATCGATGAATTTTAATACAATTAATTTCTGAAGGCGGTTTTAGTGTTAATGAATCTTTTAATTGGCAAGTGCTTGAAGACATTTACGAAAGTTTAGACGGCGGTGATGGCGCCATCTGTTGGCACTTGAATGAAATACATGCGACGAATTTTAATAGAATTAATTTCGAGTGAGGTTTTTGCGTTCTTTTAATTCGATAGTCGAACGATGCCTTAATATGTTTGGCTTCACGCACATACATGTTCTAATGAACGAAGATAATTATTTTTTTTACGTTGGTCGTTCATCAAAGAATTTTAAGGACGGGGTGTATGTTATGTATGTGTTATTGAATTTTATTAATTTTAATAAAATGATTTTGTGGTATTTTTGGATGACTTTTAAAGGAATGGGGGATTTCTAGCACTCCATAGTGAACTAGCATATCGCTGCGCTAAATGTCTATCTTCACATACCATATGAGATTTTAACGGCAGGTTATACTACTGACTGAACGTGACTCGACACTTTTCAGAATGATTGTGTATGCCACACGATTTTTTTTATGGTAAGTTTCTGAATCCATTTCGGCAATTGCGCTAAATGTCTATTTTCACATACCATGTGAGATTTTAATGCTAGGTTAGAATACTGGTTGAACATGACTCGACAATTTTTTTTTAATTTTACTAGAAATGTTGTCAGATTTTTTTTTTATTTTTTTTAATGATATTCATAAAATTGTTAATTAATGCGAAACTTTAAATATCTTAATTCAGACTGAAGGTCTATAAGAGTATGTTTTCATTTTATTTTTATTGGGTTGTAAAGTTTACTTTTGCGTCTGGATTCGAACCCGCGACTAAAAGGCGTCTATGGGTCAGCTGCCGAATACGCAGCCAGCTGGCCCATAGAAGCTCGATGGGAACTCACTATTTAACTTTCTCTATCATACTGAAGGCAATAAGATGATCAGCGGCGCCCTCTATTGGCAGAGAACTTTGTTATTTATTCGATCATTTATTTTTTTTAATTTAGTGACATGAGGTGTGTGACTTTTTCGGATCACTTGTACATTGTATACATACCCAGCGATGAAGACCGCAAAGGATTCTGGGAGATTGATGCATATCGATTTAAAGATCGAATATTAAGATTTGAAAAATTATTTTTAGGTGTTTATAAGAAGAATAAAACAGAGGATTAAATTTAGCAAAAATTACTCGACACATAGTGCATGTTCGAGAAATTAGAAGTATGTGTTTTCGATATTCCAAGAGGTTTAAGACCCTAAAATTTCATGAATTTAGTGAATTGTTTGGTTCTTAGCATATGTTTGGGGAACTAAGAATGAATTTTTTAATGTTACATAAGCAGTAAGACTCCTTTAGCGCTTAAAATTATGATTTTTTAATCGAATTTGCAAAAATTACACAATACTTAGTGGATAATTACTGAATAAGAGATATGTTTTTAATGTTACAGCAACATCTAAAACCCTTAAATCGGTATATTTTTAAAACTGTCATGAATTTTAGGGGAATAGAATCTCACTTAAAGATTTTTTTTTAAGGACATGCGATTGTCAACATTGAATTTAAATGAAAGACTGACCCTCTAGGCCAAGTGTAGTACATTGTAATAATATTAAAATATGAAATATATGCATTTAACACTTTAAAGGAAACATGTAATGAGTTTTGATATCTTAATACGAGACATTATTGACATACAAATAGGAATATCATGATCTCGCGGCTGTAGGTGCACCATAAAATCATTCAATTCATATAAAGGCCCACATTTGAATGTACATATTTAACAACACCTGGAAAATGATAGGGCGAAACTCAGACAAAATTTTACACTTCCTACGAAATAAATCCCAACTTCGTAGACTTTAAGGAAACTAGGGCTGAATTTTCACCTATTCTTAGAGATTGGAAGGCCCAGACCACACGACCATCCCTAAAGCTTACGGTAACTAACTCTGTGGCCGACCTATTCTTAGAGATTGAAACACCACATTCTTTATAAATCTTCATACTTTTAGAGAATGGAACATAACTTAGCATTTATTTTTAATGAATAAGGGTATATAATTTCAGAATTTTAACACTGAATATAAATTTTATAAATTAATCTCTGTAAAGTGCAAATATCGTTCGTTAAGAAACTCACACTGTAAACATTTTATATGATTCGAATAAATTTTTTTTTATTTTTTTTTGTATTTTATTTTAAAAAGCGATATTAGTAAACCTGTTATACTTGAATGTATAGATACATAACCTACGACCACATAGCATTTTTAAATAAAACATGTTAAAAATGAGTTGATGAACGTAAATAAGGAGTTCAGTTTGAAAGATAAAAATCCATTTAATGAATCTATTCTTCATAAAATACACATTAAGCATTATTTGTTGCACATTTAATCAAACAAGTTAAAATAATTTCCTTATCGCACATTCATAGTCCTCTAATTTAAATGACTTGAAAAAATTTCGATCATACCAGTAAAAGACTTCTTCACCACGCAACAAAACTTTCTTTGCTATGTTATTAATGTCAAGATTTAGAAGTACCTGTTCAGCCACTCTGTTTTACATTTCTAATGGAGTACTGTAAAGACATTCGTGGTAACTTTGCTCTTCAATTTGACTAACACAGCCAACACATTTGAAAAGTTTTCTTACATGATACATCATGCTCTCATGAATACAAGAGATTAATTGTTCGAATGCAAAATTTTTGTCACAAATAACTGATGGTAGAAAGGTTATCGTGTCCTTTATTTTTAATATTTGAGCAGGAAGCCACTCTAGAAATATACTTTCTCGAAGTTCCATACTAATGTTGTTGACACAATTCATTAAACATGCTATTTGATTTTTATCTAAGGTAATATGACATTGCGTTAGACAAAATTTTGAATCATATAATTGAATTATCTTCTGTAAATGAAGTTTTCCATTGTCATTGAAACAGAACAACTCATTGCGACTGACGAAAGAGGTATCCGCATATAGACTATTGAACGACCACAATTTTTGTGAAAATTCACTCCAAGTAGCAGGTGACAATGTAACCCATTCACGCGTAGGCACTAGTTCATTTCGTTCGTTAGAGATATATCTCCATATATACACTTTTAGCTTCTCATGGCGAAGTTTCAAATATACATAGACACCAGAACCTAAATGCCAACGACGGAGTGCATCTTGCACGGAATCTGAAGAAGTAAATTCAGTCGAAACAGATTCTGTAGTGGTGGCTAACACTCCGCTGTGTGTTAGAGCACAAGAAAGCAGATCTTGAGATGAGTTTCCGACCTCGGTGAGGACTTGTGAATCGGCAGTGCTGGATGTTTCTGCTGGGGGTATGGAAGACATAAGATAGGTGTCTAACCAATCCACCACAAAGTTTGATGAAGGTGAATTTATCACATTTGAGACGATATCCACAGATTTTGCTTCATCTAGGGTAGGAACCGACAACTCCACACTATTTCCACTAGAAATTAACTGTTCGAGTGATAACATACTTTGAATTTTAGACATTACTTGCAGATAATAACATCCAAGTACCACATTCACAGTATAAGATTTATTTTTAAAACACTATGATCTTAAAATACTATAAATTTCTGGCAGCTATGAACGAACCGAACCTATCCACGCAACGTCCAAGGTTGAAATGGCTTATCGGACCACGTCATAAAACTAATCACGTGACCTAAATAGAGTGTCGTGTGCAAATAGATTACATAAGATAAGACATGAAGGGGTTAGAACTTGTAATTTTCAATGAATCGCACAACACCGGTTTGTGGCAAGCGCAATTGTTATCTACGTGGGAGACTGTCTACATTATTTTATTCATCTTCGAAATCATAAAGTGGAAATATGTACCAAACTTAGTTAAAATTCATAATTTTTAATCACACTATCATTAAATACATAGGAAAATTTTGTATATTTTTATATCTTTAGGGGATATGCTTACCACATCGCACAGAATATACAAGAATAGTTAGCAAAAACATGAAAATAAACTTACAGAATGAGGTCTTCACCAGCCAACATCCAAACTAGAAATGAACGATATGCACCCTAACTGCAATACTAAAATGAGAACTTATCTTATCTAAGATCTAACATATGATGACGTCATCGGTCCAAAGTTCACAAGATGGCGTCATAGTCCAAAGCAGATCTTTCTTAATTACTTATTTTTTAATTACGACTTATTGTCTTAATTACTCCCTATTTTTAATTACTGCTTAATTTTTATAATTATGAATAGGTGATCATAAAAATTAAGCAGTAATTCCTTATGATACTTATGAAATCTGACAACATTTCTAGTAAAATAAAAAAAAAATTGTCGAGTCATGTTCAACCAGTATTCTAACCTAGCATTAAAATCTCACATGGTATGTGAAAATAGACATTTAGCGCAATTGCCGAAATGGATTCAGAAACTTACCATAAAAAAAATCGCGTGGCATACACAATCATTCTGAAAAGTGTCGAGTCACGTTCAGTCAGTAGTATAACCTGCCGTTAAAATCTCATATGGTATGTGAAGATAGACATTTAGCGCAGCGATATGCTAGTTCACTATGGAGTGCTAGAAATACCCCATTCCTTTAAAAGTCATCCAAAAATACCACAAAATCATTTTATTAAAATTAATAAAATTCAATAACACATACATAACATACACCCCGTCCTTAAAATTCTTTGATGAACGACCAACGTAAAAAAATAATTATCTTCGTTCATTAGAACATGTATGTGCGTGAAGCCAAACATATTAAGGCATCGTTCGACTATCGAATTAAAAGAACGCAAAAACCTCACTCGAAATTAATTCTATTAAAATTCGTCGCATGTATTTCATTCAAGTGCCAATGGATGGCGCCATCACCGCCGTCTAAACTTTCGTAAATGTCTTCAAGCACTTGCCAATTAAAAGATTCATTAACACTAAAACCGCCTTCAGAAATTAATTGTATTAAAATTCATCGATGTATTTCATTCAAGTGCCAATAGATGGCGCCATCACCGCCGTCTAAAATTTCGTAAATGTTTTCAAGTACTTTCTAAACCATTTCATAAAAACAATAATAACCCAATCATTAAAAAAAATAATCCACCTATTAAAATTCAATTATGACTATATTCCATTTTTTTTTCATAATACATTTTATTTATTTATTAAAAATTAATTAAAATCTTAATTCACTCGCACCATCCCCTCGTAGAAGTTCAGAAAATTTTCTAAGTCCCCAACTCCTTTCGCAGGAAAGATATCATTCAAGCGCCAATAGAGGGCGCCATCACCGTCGTCTAAACTTTCGTAAATGTCTTCAAGCATTTTCTAAACCATTTCATAAAAACAATAATTACCCACGTTCCAATTATTAAAAAAATAATCCTCTTATTAAAATTCAATTATGACTATATTCCATTTTTTTTTTCATAATATACTTTATTCATTTATTAAAAATTAATTAAAATCTTAATTCACTCGAACGATCCCCTCGTAGAAGTTCAGAAAATATTCCAAGTACCCATCTCCTTTCGCAGGGAAGATATCATTCATTCACCAAGTACCTATAAGTCTCAAACTGTATACTGGTTAAAGCACTCTCCTAAGGTGCGAGGGGTCCCCAGTTCGAATCCAGCTCAGTCCAGAACCAATTCTTTCCTTTTAGCCAACACAGTTCTCCGATCTGTCAATAGAGGGCGCCACCAAAATTTCCAAGATGGCCGCCAAGGTCTTCTTCAACCTCACTGTCTGTGTCAGTACATGACGTCACCCGATAATCTTATCGAATGAGTCATCCGATAAGCCGATGACGTCATCCGATAAGATAAGCTTATTAGTGACGTCATCTGATAAGATAAGCCGATGACGTCATCACATTGGAATGTGCTCTGCAGCTCCGCCTGCGGAAACATTTCACTAAATTCATGAAATTTTTAAAAATATTAAGTCATCGTTCGACTACCGAATTAAAAGAACACAAAAACCTCACTCGAAATTAATTCTATTAAAATTCGTCGCATGAATTTCATTCAAGTGTCAATAGATGGCGCCATCACCGGTGTCTAAACTTTCGTAAATGTCTTCAAGCATTTTCCAAAACATTTCATAAAAACAATAATTACCCAATCATTAAAAAAAGTAATCCTCTTATTAAAATTCAATTATGACTATATTCCATTTTTTTTTCATAATACATTTTATTTATTCATTTATTAAAAATGAATTAAAATCTTAATTCATTCGCACCATCCCTTCGTAGAAATTCAGAAAATATTCTAAGTACCCAGCTTCTTTCGCAGGAAAGATATTATTCATTATTTCATTCAAGTGTCAATAGAGGGCGCCATCACCGCCGTCTAAAATTTAGTAAATGCCTTCAAACACTTTCCAAAACATTTCATAAAAGCAATAATTACAAAATCATTTAAAAAAATAATCCTCTTTTTAAAATTCAATTATGACTATATTCCATTTTTTTTCATAATATATTTTATTCATTTATTAAAAATTAATTAAAATCTTAATTCACTCGAACCATCGCCTCGAAGAAGTTCAGAAAATATTCTAAGTACCCAACTCCTTTCGCAGGAAAGATATCATTCATTCAGCATCTACCAACAAGTCTCAAAGTGTATACTGGTTAAAGCACTGTCCTACGGTGCAAGGGGTCCCCAGTTCGAATCCAGCTCAGTCCAGAACCAATTCTTTCCTTTTAGCCAACACAGTTCTCCAACCTGTCAATAGAGGGCGCCACCAAAATTTCCAAGATGGCCGCCAAGGTCTTCTTCAACCTCACTGTCTGTGTCAGTACATGACGTCAGCTGATAATCTTATCGAATGAGTCATCCGATAAGATAAGCCGATGACGTCATCCGATAAGATAAGCCGATGACGTCATCTGATAAGATAACGTGACGTCATCACATTGGAATGCGCTCCGCAGCTCCGCCTGCTGGGGTTGAACTCTCCTTCCTCTACTACTAACTTCATCAGAAAGGCGATGCTATAAAATCGCTTGCTTCTCTCTCTAAGTAAAATTAATGAATACTCTGTTCATATCACTTATATTCCAGACTCCAGAGCTAAATGGTTTTGTTTTAAAAAATTCAGCAATTCTTATACAACTCATCTTACAATCGCTTGTTTTGTTTACATTTGGCATATGTTAAAATTAGGCTTCGTTGTAGAAATAATCAAAGTTTTGTGATCATTTAAAATAAAAATATTGTAATTGCGTAAGCACAGGATTTAGAAACACAGATAATATGCAAAAATAAAGCGGTTTTAGGACGGATGCAACACTAAATATAAACAAGAAAGATGAATCATGCTTAAAGCAGTGATTATGAAACACTTTCCAACTTCAATGCAATTTTATTTAAACATATTTAAAATGCAATACATTCCTCGGTAATAGTTTAAAACTTATCACAATACTACATTAATTTATTATATTTGAAAACTTAAACCTTCATCGAAAAAAATGAACTTCATTCAAATGACGGCATTGAAATATAAATTGCCTGGTTTAAACATCTATAAAATGCGATACATTCGTCGGTAATATTTTTAAATTTATCATAATACTACGATAATTTATTATATTTGAAAACTTCGTCGAAAACAACTGAAATTCATTCAAATGACGTCATATAAAAATAACACGCCTGTCTCTCTCTATAAAAGCAGCATTTCATTCATAAACAATTTCCCATTCATTTCATTCATCACAATACTATAATAATTTATTTTATTTAAAAATTAAGACCATAGATCTACAAGTAATTAAACTCTATGCTTAAAACTTCATCGAGAAAAATCCTCCTTTTGTTTGTAAAATCAATGAATATTTCATTCATATCAGCTATGCAGACTCTATGAGCTAAATAATTTTGTGTTAAAGAAATACAGCAATTCTAATACAACTCATTCTACATATTTGGTGTTTACATTTTAAATAAGTGAAAAATAGGCTTCGTGGTAGAAATAATCAAATTTGAATGAGCATTTAAACTCAACTATATTGTAATTGCGTTGTTTCAGTATGTAGATGCATAGAATTTAAGCAAAAATAAAGGGTTTTTAGGACGGATATAACACTCACTATGAATTAAAAAGAACTTTAAAAATCACGATTTTAAGACAAGATGAATGTCATATATCATTTTGAAGTGGGTCATGTGATCTTTTCATATCATGGTCACGTGATCGCTTCATGTAAGAGGTGTAATGATTATTTAAATTTTTATTTAAAAAAAACTACTGAATATATTTCGCTGAATTTTTTTTTATATATTTTATGGAACAATTTGAATATTACCTAAAATTTTCGAAGCAATTTGTGAATTGCTTAAAAAATGTTTTGAAAATTAGGTCCCATAGGGCTCAATGTATTTCATTTTTTCAACCCAGGTTCAATCCAAAACTAATTGTGGTGTATTCATTTATATTCCCATGGGTCCTACAGGCCGTCTGAACAACATACTAAAATTTCATTTTGCTTAAGTCATTTTTACGGCAGTTATCGTGCTAAAGGGCTTTTTTCTTATTTCTGGGTATTTTCTGTGGATCTAAATTCTGTGCTAACGCAATTATAATATTTTCGAATTTAAGTGTTCATCAAACTTTGATTATTTCTACAACGAAGCCTAATTTTAATGGATGTAGAATGTAAACAAGTGATTGTAAGATGAGTTGCATAAGAATTGTTGCCTTTTTTTTCACGCAAAATTTAGCTCTGGAGTCTGGAATAAAAGTGATAGGAATGAAATATTCATTGCTTTTACATAGAAAGCCAGACGATTTATATTACGATGACGTCATTTGAATAAAGTTCATTTTTTTCGATGAAGTTTTAAATTGTC
Source organism: Amaurobius ferox (assembly GCA_951213105.1). Lineage (NCBI taxonomy): Eukaryota > Metazoa > Arthropoda > Arachnida > Araneae > Amaurobiidae > Amaurobius > Amaurobius ferox. Next base: position 107,529,999 of record OX578133.1, on the reverse strand, counting down.
AAATATAATAAATGACTGTAGTACTGCGATAATTTAAAATATATCAGTGCTAAATTCATCTCATTTTAGAGATGTTTAAATAAAATTACATTTCAGTTGGAATGTGTTTCATAATCAATGTTATATGCATGATTGATGTTTCTTGTTTTCAGATGTTTTGATTCAAAAGTAGGGTTTTGTAACTCCTCTATCATTAATAAAGCTTTTAAAATGTTTTACGTTGTTAATTGTCAATGTAACTTTTTAGCCTGGACCAGATGAAGCGAGCTTTTAAGGAGCGTACTAAGGAAAATTCCAGGCTTGGCATTAAGTAAAAAATTTCTAAGTCATCCATCTCTCAATGCTGTTGGTCTGAAAATTATTCGTTTCATTTTTCTCAAGCAAAAATCATAGCTTACTTACCGTACTATATTTGAACTAGATTGTTTGGAAGGAGCTCTTTTATTTAAACTGGAATTAACTATCTTAGCATTGATAAATCAGTGTTATTTTATTTCTGCTGCCTGAAGAAAACAGTTTCTATATACATCCTTAAATTTTTGCACTTAATAATTATTATTTCTTTTGGTGCTCCATCCTGTTTCAGATTTTATATCAGATTTAAAAGGGATGAATATTTTGTACAAGATTACACCTATTATTAAGCTTAAACTATTATTATATTATATATTTTTGTTTTCCATGTTTTACTATCTTTCTCCGTCTGTCTGTATTTTTCTTCTAATTTTTCACCAGTTTTTTATTTTGCAAGAAATTTAACATTTTCCTTTTTTCCCTTAAACTTCCTCCTTTCAAATATCTCTCTTGCAGCTTTACTTTCAATTTTCATATCAATATTTTCTATGTCCAACGTATGTGTGGGCATGATTTGTAGCGGCTTTACTGGTTTGATAGCGATTTATTTATTGTTTGATTTACGTTTTCTCAGGCAGATGCATCTTACGTTGTCAGTTTCAGCTCTGTTTGCATTACTGCTGCATTCCGCCGATATGATCACGTGGATTCTCGAAACGTATCTGTCGGCATTACCTGTATGTAAGACCACTTTGCTGGCAGGACCTCCGAAATATTTTGCGGTTGTTGTTTGAATGCGAATGTCGTTGTTATTTCCATTTTGATAATCTATGATTTTTTATACTAACAGGTGCATTTTATCTTTCGTTTCGAATGCACTATTTTTTAATGCGATCTGATGAAGATAGCTGCACTTGAAAGAATGATTCAAAACTTACTTTTGATTCAAAAAATGTCCTTGAAACCTATATTTAAAAGGGTCGGCTAGAATTTAGATGACTTATATGAATTCAGCATCGAATTCCAGGGGGTCTAGGGGGGACGGATTTACTAAGGAGTCCCATTTCCTGTTCTTGAGATGTCACTCCGATTTTTCCGAAGATTCGTATGAGTATACAAAATAAGTATGCAAAAAAGAATAAAAGCCAGTAATAGTTCCGTCAAAAATGTGTCCTATTTTTCACCATATGAAGGCTCTTTTATAAAATTCTTGTCTTCAATGTGCTTACTCGGTGGAATATTATATATGAACGAACATGATCGTATATCGATTATCTTAATAAATGAAGATGTGTGCATGTGTGTGTGTGGGGGGGGGGGGGCGGTAAATCTCAGCGTAATACGACCACGGAATTTCGTACACAGGTAATACTTCATGATCCTGATTAATGCACCTTGGCGTTAATTTTTTTAATTTCAAATTCGTATTTTAGTTATTTTTTGTTGTATCATGATATTTACACAAATTGATTGCTTAACGATTGAAAGTATTATTACAGAGTTTCTATCGTGGCACCATTAGAAAAATTGAAGACTTCTCATCAAATAAACTTTGAACGGGGTTCATACGATGAACAGGCAAATTTTAACGATTTTTTTTTAAATATACTTTTCGTGCGTTTTAACCTTCTCCGATATTTATATTACGATATACAGAATTTGACTTTTCATCCATCGCTCGATTCTTTTCAGTATGTCTTTAAAATATCACATATTACTCCAGAAAGGAATAATTTCATGAGCACATCCGTTGCTTATTTATAATTTTTTTATCCCAAGCATGTTTCTGATTTTTTGAATGAATCTCAGTCTCTCGCAAGCTCTCGGACCCCCATCGGAGGTTGAAGTTTACGGAAGTAAGAACCACTCATTTTGTCTTAGGGGAATGGAAATTTTGGGCTGGGCTGAGACAAGGCTATCAAACAAGGCTATCTAACAAGGCTATCTTTGTATTCTAGGTGGCCTTGGCTGAGAGGGGGTGCATGAGAGGGGATTTCTCTCCCAAAGAAAGAAGTCCGCTTAATCGTCTTATCGCCTGTAAAGGATGGCCCTTTCACCTTTTCATGATTGGTGTGTTGAGTAGCGGTGTGTTTCGTTTTTACGGAGAGTACGCACGTTTTAATTAGTGCAATTTTCGGATCGAAGCCATTTTAAATTGTGTTCAAATGTATTATTTAAGTAGCGGGTGCCTATTTAATTATTTACAAGTAGTGAACGCTTATTTAGAACTCGGATAAATCATTGTAGTTTAATATATAGTACAGAAATCCATATTATATATTTAATAGTAATAAGTATTTATCGGAAACATCTAACAGTAACAAACAAAATTGCAGTAAAATTCCTAATATTTTAATGTCGCTGACAAACATTTCCTAAAAGAAATAAATACAAACAAACCTTGGAAATTTAATAACCTTGTTTCTTAACATAAATAATTCCACCTTTCAAAGATTTTTACCTCCGGGTATTTTTTTATATTTATTACGTATGTGCATTATCGTTTCCTAAACAACAAGCTTTCTTTGAAACAAAAGCTGGATCTCACTTCAGACGAAACCCCATCAAATTCAGACCTTCTTTTGGATTTAAAATATTCCAGGAGAAAAAAATCCTATTTCATTTAGCTATCTCAATGCAAGTTGCATGTATTTTATCGAGAAGAAAAAAATTGCTCCTGTTGTTGGTTTGAATCGTAAATCAATCTTCCAATCTGTACCTCCAAAGCATTAGTAGAATTTTCTTGATGCCCTTTAAATAACGTAATGAAGGAAAGTAATGTAACCGATGAGACGCGTACAATGCTAACTAGTTTTAATCAAAATAATATTTATAAAACAAATCATGAAAATATATCTGAAGAATATTATACATATTTAAAAATCATTCGTGAGCTCTGTTTTCAGTTCATTTTGGCGTAACCTAATTTGCTTTGAAGTCACATTTTTTTGCTGGTGGTAAAAATTTTCTTATGCTATTGTTTTTTAGGAAATTTTTATTGAAACATCAATTTCTCAGGGTCTGCTATAGATAGAGATCAAATATGATTGATTTGAATTCAGCATTCAATTTCGGAAAAGGTAGGGGTTCACTAATAATTTTCATTTCCGGTCCTTTTTCCATTTGTGGTTCGAAAAACATTTTTTCACTTGAGGCGTTTATATCTCAAAATTAGCTACGCATATCGCTTAGGTGATAATTAATATAGATTCAGTATCAAATTAGTGAGGAGGTAGGGTGGTTCGATAAGAATTTTTACGTCTGGTTTCTTTTTCACTTTCGGTTAAAAAGTTTTTTTGGAAATTCTTTTTCTAAGGATTTACTATAGATAAGGATTGATATAGATTTAGCATCCAATTCTGGAGGGGTAAAGAGACTGACTCACTGAGGCTTTCTACTTTCTGTTCCGGAGATATTCCTTCCGATTAAAAAAATTACATTTCCTGTGAAATATCTATTTCTTAGAATTTGATATAGATATATATAGCTTTGGCGACGGCTGATATGGATTCAGCATCGACTTTCGGAGGGGTTAGGGTTTCACCAAGGAATTCAATTTCCGGCTGATATTCCACTTTCGGTTATAAAATTCCTTTGAAATATTTATTCTGAAGATTATCTGTAGATAGAGCATAGATGATGACTAATATAAATCCAGCATTAAATTCCTTAAGAGGAAGGGAAGTTTCACTGAATATATCCAATCCTATTTTTTATCATCTCTGGTTCATACATTTTTCCTGAAACATATATTTCTGAGAATTGGCTATTGATAAATCTTAGGTGATGATTGATATGGATTCGACATCGGCATGCAGACGGGATAGGAGTGTCACTGAGGGTAGGGGGTCTCACTATTTCCGGTTATGGAATTGACACGTCCAGATTTTCTGAAAATTCTTATGACTGCACGAAACAAAAATGCAAAAGAGGATAAAAATACTTAATAGTTCCGTTCCCGTTTTTTTCACCTCTGGTTCATAAATTTTTCTTGAAACATCTATTTCTGAGGATTGGTTATAGATAGAGCTTAGATGATGATTAATATGGATTCTACATCGGCATACAGAGGGGATAAGTGTATTACTCATGATAGGGGTCTCACTATTTCCGGTCATGGAATTGACACGGCAAGTTTTTCTGAAAATTCGTATGTCTGCACGAAACAAAAATGCAAAAGAGAATAAAAATGCTTAATAGTTCTGTCCTGGTTTTTTTTTACCAGTGGTTTGTAAATTTCCCTTGAAACATCTATTTCTCAGGATTATCTATAGATAGAGTTTAGATGATGATTGATATGGATTCTACATTGGCATACAGAGCGGATAGGGGTGTCACTAAGGGTAGGGGGTCTCACTATTTCGGGTTATGGAATTGACACGTCCAGTTTTTCTGAAAATTCGTATGACTGCACGAAACAAAAGTGCAAAAGATAATAAAAATGCTTAATAGTTCCATTAAAGATGAAGTGTACATTTAATACTCTATGGAGGCTTTTACATAAAGTTCTTGAATTCTTTACATTGTTTTACGTTGCCTACATTACATATTAATGTATAAAAAAAATATTGGAATGGAGTTGGAAATCGACATCAACGTGTTTTCGACGGATCTATGCACGTTTTGGGTACTCTACAACAGAAATCCACCAGTTTTAGTGTGATGTTTGTGTGTGCGTGTGTGTCTGTGTGCCTGTGAGTCTGTGCAATGTATGTATCCACTCCAGCTCAAAAACTACTCGACATAATTTCACAAATATCTGGTGGGTAAATCATTTGTAGGTTCCCCTTGCGCTGGTTAGATTTTGTTTGACTATGAAAAACAGAGGATGCCTTTTTTTGCGAAATGGACTACAAAAATTGTCAAAATTAGAAATAAAAGACAAAATACAATGAAATGCATTAATTGAACGGTTGTTTCATACTCAATTTTTTACGACAAAAATAGTAAGATCAACCCTATTTACCTTAGGATGTATCATTCTCAAGATATTTAAGTTTTTTGGAATTTTGAGGAGCTAGCTATTTTTAGAAATGTGAAAAGTTGCCAAATGAAAAAGAAGATATATTAAAACCGCAAAATGGTTATATTTTAAATAAGTTTGTGCTATTAAATTTAATTTCGTAGATTATGAAAGAGAAAATGAATATGATTCTATGCGGAAGGTCATGTGCTGCTCACTTCAGCTTTTCTGAATGTTATTGACGAATATTGCCCCGCCCCTCCAAAAAAAAAAAGAAATACAAGCAGAACTCAGGAGCTTATTTGCATTATTTACAGACATAAATAGTTTCATCTCTCAGAAACTTTTATCTCCGTGCATTTTCTTACTTTTATTACATATTTGCATTATCTTTTCTTAAAACATACTCTTTCTTTTTAAATAAATGCTAGATTTCATTTCAAACGACCCCCCCCCCCCCCCATCAAACTCGAACTTCGTTTTGGATTTAAAATATACCAGGAGAAGAAAATCCCATTTCTTTTAGCTACCCTGATGTAAGTTGTATGTATTTTATCGGAAGAAAAAAAATTGCATCTCGCTGCTTGTTTGAATCGTAAATCAACTTTCCTATCTATACCTCGAAAACATTAGTAGCATTTTCCTGATGCCCGTCAAATAACGTAACGAAAGAAAGCAATGTAACGGATGAGACACGTATCATCCATGACGCTAACTAGGTTTTACTCAAAATGTTTATGAAACAAATAATGAAAAATATCTGAAAAATATAAAAACATACTTTTACAATTTATTTTCAAAAATAATTTAGGAATTCTGTTCCCCAGTCCAATCTGGCTTCACTTACTTTATTTTGTTGGCACATTTTCTTGTAGTCGTTACAGTTTTACATTTTCTACCGCGATAGAGAAATGTAAAGGGAAAGCGCTGCGGTGGGATTAAAATCCAACCCCTGCATTTTGATAGATCGACGAGTTTTGAGAATCTCATCTCCGACTACGAATTCAATAAAGTTTGTGTGTCTGTCAGTGCTCGCGACATCTTTCAAACAAATTAATAAAATCGAATGGAATTTGGCATGTCTAATGGGTGAGACCTTAGATTTTGGATGGGTGAGACCTTAGACCTTAGATATCAGAGACCTTAGATTTTCAGGGAAACGGGTCAAGGGAAAGCACTCAATTTTTTGAGTATTTTTTGAAAATCTTAAAAAATTCTAAAATTATACTTATGCATAAAAATGCTATGAAAACAGAAATTTAATATGGGATTTTTGATTTTAATGGAATGCCATTATTTTAATGGAATGCCATTATCTAGACGTTTCTATAAGCGTCGTTCTCCAGATATTTCATGCTTTGTAATGAGCAATTTTTTAAAAGTTAAACTCACTATTCTTAAACGAGTGAATTATTTGCAAATTTTTTAAGCCAAAATAAATGAACATCATTACATTACTTACAAAATTTTGCGAGCCTTTCTAGAGATATTGAACATTGTATTTATTTCTACATGGAGCTCTATATCTGTCTAACGAATTGAGCAGATATATTAAGACTTGTTTCCTATTTTTTGTCATCGGAGAGCTTAAACACACTCAATTTTTCGAATATTTATTTGAAAATCCAAAAACCTATAAAGAATATTATGTTAAAATATAATGCAACAAATAGCCATTTTATAATCTACTTATTATTCAGAAGTGAAGGACAAACTGATAGTAACAGTATCCAACGTCGTTCTCGTGATATCATGCCCTCTAAAAGGATCTATAAATCACTATATATATATATATATATATATATATATATATAACAATACTCAATGAAAATTGTATAAAAGATAAAATTTAAAAATGCAATTGTTTCTAATAAAGTCACGATTATTCACGATTAATGGGAATTTGAAACACGGTGGCACTACATAAATGAAGATCATTAACACGAAATTCAATAAAACTTAAGAGCAGAGCAATCACAATCAATTATGTGGGCCAAAAGCTTTAAGAAAAACACAATACATAACATAATTCTTGTGGAGCTCAGCGAACTGATATCAAACACCATTCTTAGCTGGACCGAAGAAACAGTATAACCAGATAATCCGTTTCCTTTAAGTAGAGGTACCCAAGAAGCATATTTTGAACTATTTCGATCACATGAGAAGAATTAAAATGAATCAGATCTCAGACCAAGGAACCGTACCCCAACAAGGGTCTAACCGAAGTATTCAACAAGATGACGATGACCTGGGTATCAGAGAACTCATTGGTTTGCCTAAAAATATAATCCAAGATCCTATAGACCTTAGAAATAATTTGTCCAATGTGAGTATTAAAGTTGATATCAGAATCAATGAAAATACCAAAATCCTTAATCGCAAGTACTGAAAACAAACGTTTCGAGTTAATAGTATACGATAACACAATTTAGACAGACTCAATGAAGAACAGAATCGCACTTCAAAATATTCAGGTTTTAAATTATTACTTGCGGATCACACGTACAAAGCATTTAAATGTGCTGATGTTTATGACAATCATAATTATTTCCAATACATATAAATAGCTTAAGGCTATCGACAAATAACAGGCATTTAGCAAACTTCAACAAATCAGGAATGTCATTAAAAAGAGCAAAAAAGTAGGACCGTGGTTCAAACCCTGAGGAACACTGTCCCATTACTAAATGTATACGTCACCGTGGAACCATACAGAACAGGCAGCTCTTTATTAGTGAGATAAGAGTAAAGCCAATCCAAATAAATCCAGAGAAAACCCAAACCCATAAAGATTCTGCAAAATCCTAAAGTCGATTCTATCAAAAGCCTTAGCGAAATCAGTGTAAACAAAATTAAGTTGATTACCTTTCTGAAGAGCCATAACAATGTCTCTACTGACAGAAAGCAGATTGGTCACGGTACTTCTTTTGGGCACGAAGTCATGTTGCATAGGGGAAATACGTAGAATTCTCTCATAGATCGCGTGATAAATAATACTTTTATGCCAAAAACTTCGGGGAGCCTCCTCAAAAATTTCTATTTTGGAAGACAGATTTTAAGTTTTGGCCTTAAAAAAAGCATTTAAGTAAATACTTTCAGTTTCGGAGGCTATTTTCATAAATGGAAAAAAAAATTGAATTTTTTTGTATTTTCTTGAATGTATCATCTTCTGTTGGTAGCTCGACTATTTTTCCTGAATTATGGTTAGTCATAGGTAATTAAATGAATAGTCTTAAATGAAATGTCTTAAAAAGTTTGAGAAATTATTCATTGCTTCCGTCAGAATCTTAGAACATTTACGTTTCTTGTGCTATTTTCATATGTGAAGTGAAAGCAATTGCAATGTGAAGTCATCATTAAATGCACGCCATAAGGCTTCGTCCTGGCTCCCGCTTTGCACTTGATAGGAGACCTGCATATTTCAAAATTTGAGAAAGATTTTTATTTATACTTAAAAAGTAATGCATATTTTGTGTAAAATTGTTTTCGTATTTATGATAAATTAGTTAATGAGTTATGAGTGAATTGAGTTATTATGGAAATGAGTTATGGAAAGACTTCTACAAAATGAGATTTTTTGTAGAAGTCTTTCCATACCACCTAGAAGCCAATCTGGTGACCCAGAAGACTGTCTCTTAGCACACTTATAGTATCGACTACGGGGCAGATCTTAAGAACGCCGAATTTTTTATTTCTCCCCAACCGGAACCGGTGAAAATGGCTGTTTTGAAAAGTTCAGAAGCCCCATCCCGGCTACCTGCAACCGGGTTCCTCCCCAGTTCCACCACCACAGGCTGTAAACCTTGGGGTCGGTCAGTGCCTATAGGTGGTTAATCTGCTAATCTGTGTTTCATATTTATGCTGTTTTTTGTATGTATGCTGCATTTTTGTATTTATACTGTATTTACTAAGTTTTTACTCATTGTGTTACCGTGAAGTTTTTGATCATAGGACTTATTTTGAATGCATGTTTATTTGCCTTAGAAAGTTGTCACTGAAGTTAAAAAAATGCGGAGTATTGTTAGAAGGATTTTATAAGTAGTACCAGCCTTGTTTAGAATGTGGTTATACGGTATTTCGTGTGGTTATACGGTATTACGTGCAACGTGTTGTAGGGGTTATCAACACTGGGCTCAATTTAGGATTCCCGGGTTTGAATACCGTTTCCGCCTGATTGACGTATCTTAAAAAATATGTCTAAGATTTGCAGTGCATCTGAATTTAATGAAATATCATTTGTGGGAAAGTCATGGGGAATGAAACACTATATACTTCATTTCATTACCATTCATGAAATATTGTCTAGATCTACTATGTTAAATAGCGTTCGTTAAAATTTCTAATCTATATACAATGCACTTTAAATAGTGAATATAGCAGATGCTCTTTCTTCACGAATTCGATTTAAGTTTTTATCTGATGTAAATGAGTCCCAGTTTTATTTGCACTGGAGAAACCAATATTTTTTTTCCATTTGATTGAAAAAGAGCTTGAGTGGCAGTTAATAAAATATTTAAAAAGAGGCTCAAAAAGCAATTTAGCAGCTACTGTTTAGTTAATAGATAAGAATTTTGAATATCAAGATTTATCTTTGGATGTCAGAATAAGCGGGAAGGTTGAGATACAAAAGCTAACAAATACGCTTATCTAAGAGAGAAAATAATCGGCTGAAAACATCAATCATAATGAAAAGGATTTTAAAGTGATAAAGCGCATGAAAACATTGAATTTTAAATTAGCGAGAAAGATCAGAAGTTTAGGTTTCCAATAAGCAATTTGACGCAAAAAAGCGCTGATAAATGAAGCATAAGATTAGATAAAATTTTCCAATAAAGGAATTTCCCGATCTCATTTGTTTTTAAAATAAAATATAAATCCAATAAGGGTATTAATTTTATTTTTGATTTGCCATTCTTTCAAAGCTATAGATCTCTTGAGATTGCGAGAGTTTGATGCATTTTCTTTGATGACATTGTCTTACAGACAATCCGCGATAATAAATGCATGTAATTATTGATTTCATAAATTTTCATATACTAATTTCAGAGATAATTTAATGTATATGGATTATTAGTAATGCATTTAGGTATGCATATAATTTCTTTCCATTCCCGATATCCTTTGATGTTTTGAATTTGTATTGGTAACATTACTTCATAATAATCGATATTGGGATGTTTGCTATGATAATATCCAACTTTCAACCACAATTCTTTTTCAGTATTTGAAATTTAATCGTCAGTACAACGCTCAATTGTTTACATGGCTCTTTTTTATCCATAGAATGGATATTATGCTTTAATTTTTGATCGAATTATTGTGTAATTAAGTAAATTAATTTGTTTTAATATTTTGAGCACTTTTGGTAGATAGACATCAATATCAGAGTATGTAAATATTTTATCGATTGATACTGTTTTGAACACGGACTTAGCTTTGCACATCATTGTTTGGTTTTTAAGAAATATTTTCCCAAAGACAAATCCTTCGAATCCTTCAAACCATGAAATTAAAGAGAAGGCGATAAATCCCTTATGGAGGAAAAGTTTAAAAATGTCATGTCATAATGCTTTGAGAATTATATTTATGTGTCGATAATGTTAATAAAGCGACCTTTGTTTTCTTCTGATACAAAAGGAAGGCGTTGTATTTAGTACAAGTAATTTTGACTACTTTTAAATTAAGGTTCCCTATTTATAATTTATCAGTATGTTTTCATAGTTGCAGGACAGGGTACAGAATATATGAAGATAAAAATAAATTAAAAGGTAAAATTATGTTAAATGCGTAGGAATATTCTTTACTGTTTTAGTTCTAATTTGGGTATGATTCACAGACGCTTGATTGTGAGATTGACTATCAGAAATCTTTGGCCGTTTCTTGAGACTACATTCTCACTATTATTGACATGGCATTGCATAAATTTAACAAGCCGAGTTTGGTTTCTAACCTTCGATGTAAAGATGTCTGTCCCTATAATCTTATTGTTTCACCTTCTTATTCATCTGTTAGCTATAAGGTCGCCAATATTATTTTCCGTTTCAATTGTATGTGTGTCTTTAAACATCTTAGCAAAATTAATTTCTCTTCTCGTAAAGATCCTTTTTCCGTTTCTAATCGTTGGGTTGTTTATCACATTCCTTGTAGGATCTGGAAATCCTCTTGTCTTGTTGGAGATGCCAGCTCACCTTGTATTCGTGGGCGAGAGAGGGGTCTTTTAATGTCCCCTGATGATATGTTTATGGGTGTTATTTAAGTGCAGATGCCATCTGTTTGTGAATTTTTTCACATGGCGTGTCCCAGCGCCTTTGAATTGCTCATCGCTTGCCTCTTCGTAATTCTTTCTTAGGTTTTGTTATGGGTGCATACTATTCTAACTGCTCTATTTTGACTTCATGAAGGGAGATTATAATGCCATCGATACAATTGTAGTCACCTAAATGACTGATTTATGACTACTTTGTATAAGGAAGTTATGCATTTTATCTTATAAGCAACAGTTAAAAGCAACATGGGGCGCGACAGCCCAGTGGTTAGCGCGCGAGAATTGCACTCGGACAGCCCGGGTTCGATTCCCCCCCCACTGCCGAAACTGCCGCCGTGTTCACGCGGAGTACGATAACGTTAGACATGTGGGTCCGTAAGTCCTTCCAAGAGGTTGGTGGTAGGGGAAGGAAAGTACGGTCCCTGTGGATGCCTCCCCACTGGGTTCCGGTCTAAATTGTGTGGCACTTCCCGGGAGTCCAAATAGATACCTTATACCTTTCTGGTAGGTCGGACGGTCTAGGTCGAAAAAGAAGAAGCAGCAGTTTGTTTTTAGTGTTACCTTGAAATATGCTCATTTTTCATATACAATAGTTTGTAGCAAATTTTTTAACATCATTCGCGTGGAACTGGTTCTTTCCATTCACGAGAGAATATGCCTTATGTAATAGTGTTATATTTTGATGCCCGAGAATTCGTCAATAGTCATTTAGTTATAAAATAAAATCCCTTCTATATGTTTGTCTGTAACGCTTGGCGATAAATTTGGCGAAGCTAGCTGTTAATTTGGAAAATATCGTCAAGTTGGTGACCTTTTAAATGATGCCAAATTAACGAAAACATCTTCAAAATTGTAAAATTAATGCTAAATTAACGAAACAGACGCCAAATAGATGAATTAATTAAAATTATTTAATATATGGACTCTATTACTTATCGGATGCTATCAATATTGATAATTGTCGAGTCAAATTTACTCGAAGTATAAGTAAATAGGGTACTTTCAGAACATTTTGAATTTTATATATAATAAAGTTGATTTAATTCTGCCTCATTGTCTGAATATTCGCTTGCTTTCTAACCGAAGTTAAATTGTATACACTGGTTTCCAGGGTTCTTTTCAATATTTTGTTGTGGGCAGCAAAATATTAAAATGAACTCTAGTTTGTTTAGTACTAAAATTGCAACACCTTGCAAATTTGTAATTGACCATTCCTTCTCTCTGTAACAAGAAACGAGATAGCTCCTCTTACCCTTCTAAAAATGGAATCAGTCCCTCTAAAGTTATCTCATAGTGTAGTGTCATACAGGTTTCCTATACACTTGCACAAAAATATGTGTTAACTCTAATACTTATCGAGTTATTGGCTTGGTGTAGGACATCATGCATATGAACTCATTCTAGAGTATTAACATGCCATCATGTATATGAACTCATTCTAAAGCTTGCATTGTAATCGACCATTCCCTCTATAGGTAACAAAAAACGAGATAGCCCCTGTTATCTCTCTAAAAATGCAATCAGTCCCCCTAGAGTTATCTTATACTGTAGTGTCATACATGTTTCCTATGCACCTGCACAAAAATATATGCTAACTCTAGTACTTATCGAGTTATTGGCTTGGTTTATGACATCACGCATATGAACTCATTCTAGAGTATTAACATGATATCCTGCATATGAACTCATACTAGAGCATTAATATGACATCGTGTATATGGACTCATTCTTGAGCATTAACATGACATCATATATATGAACTTATTATAGAGCATTGTAATTGACCATTCCCTCTATCTGTAACAAGAAACGAGATAGCCCTTGTTACCCTTCTAAAAATGGAATCAGTCCCCTTAAAGTTGTCTCATAGTGTAGTGCCATACAGGTTTTCTATACACCTGCAAGAAAAGGTATGCTAACTCTAATACTTATCGAGTTATTGGCCTGGTTCATGATATCATATATATGAACTCATTCTAGAGCATTAACATGACATAATGCATATGAATTCATTCAAGAACATTGTAATTGACTATTCTCTATTGATCTGTGCCTTCCGAGTGACTTGTAGGCTATACCAACCACATCCCCTTGTGACCCTGGAGGGTATTACTTGTTTTACAATATAGTGTTTATTGAGTTTATTTATTATACCGTTCCTTTCATATTTAGATTTCTCTAAGTAAAAAAAGCCTTTAATATCTTATTAACACATTTAATTTTTTTATTTAAACTAATTATAATTAACACTAATGAGTTTTATGCTCATTTATATATAGCACAGTCATTTCAGTGACGTTAACTGAGAAAATTGTTAAACAAATGAAATTTCTACGGGAGCTTTTTATATGAAACAGAAATCAAACATTTTGAATTATATAATAAACAAACTTGCGACATAATAAAAATTATTTTAAATGCTATATGTAATTTAACGTGCCACCCAATTTATAGAAGTTAGATCAAATACTGACGAATAAACATTCATAACGGCAAATCATCTAAATTTTAATTTGTGCCTTGCAAAAGATAATTCAATTTATTCCGGTTGTTTTAATTTAGGCTTTCAATTGCAAAAATTGCGCCCTTCCAACTGTTTGAAATCAGTCAGCAATCACGTAAAAAATAATTATAAATGAATACACTGGGAAACAGAGACACAATGCTATTTATAATTGTTACCCCTAATTCAATCAGTCGCCATAAAAGTACTTTTTAGACGCGTTCCGCTTCAGTAATTTTTTCCAAGGAGAAAAGACGTAATGCTACACCGAAGCAAGTGTGGAAAAATCTCCCAAGCAAGATAAGCAAAAGTTATGAGAAAGAGATTCTTTTTTAGCCTCTAGTGTTTCATTGCATGTATTTTTTAGAGAAAGACAGTTTTCCTGTGTATATGAAATGATTTGTTTTATATAAAATCGTATCAAAGTTCTATTTGTATCATAGTTCACGAATATATATATATATATATATATATATATATATATATATATATAAAAAATTTATAGATACTATAGCTTACTAAAATATGAAGGTGTAATGCGTTTGTGCTTGATTTCGTTTGTTATACTTATTTCGATTCCATACCTTTATATTTTTCATTGACTTGTTGATTCGATATTTATTTTATTTATTTTTTTCCCATTTGCTTGAGGATTAGTTGATTTTTACTTTTGTTTTGTAAGCCTGTTAGATAGTTGAATTTAGCTTAAGTTTTTCTTTTTTTGTTTCCATACCTTTTAATTTGGTTGATTTTCTGTAACTTGATAGCTTGTGTTTTGTATTTTTTATCCATTTGATTGATGATTTGCTGTATTATATTTTATTCTGTGGGTGTTTTTAAAAAAGTTAGGTTTATCGTGTTACATCTTCTTACTTTTCGTTCATTGGATTTTCAAACTTCTATTATTATATATATATATATATATATATATATATATATATATATATATATATATATATATATATATATATATATATATATATATAATAGTTTAAAAATCCAATGAAGGTATAGAGAGAAGTTTCAACTCAAAGAACCCCAACATTACAAAATGCTTTACAAATAAAAGTATCAAACAGATAATCATCAATCAAATGGAAAATAAAAATGCAAACTTCTAGTCATCAAGCTGAAGAAAGACAAAAAACATCAATGGAAAGGAATCCATAAAATAATATTAATGCTAATTAGCATTGGTAATTAGTATTGCACATTGGTACAATTAGCATTGGATAATCCAGATAATCATCAATCAAGTGGAAAATAAAAATGCAAACTTCTAGTCATCAAGCTGAAGAAAGACAAAAAACATCAATGGAAAGGATTCCATAAAATAATATTAAGGCTAATTAGCATTGGTAATTTGCATTGCACATTGGTACAATTAGCATTGGTAATTAGCATTGATTATTGGTACAATTAGCATTGATAATTAGTACTGAATATTTGCACAATTACCATGCACCAATTAAAAGTTCAGAATTTCCTAGTTAAATCCGAAATCCTGCTAAATTCAGCCTCGTTGTAAGGAGCTTCTCTTGTACATAAAAACAACAACTCCAATATAATGTAGGTAAATACTGATTTTATATATTATATGGGCAATAATTTTCAACTTTATGAAGAAAATGAATAAATTCAAACAATAATTAATTAGTGTCTGTAGCGAAATTTATGTGCTGCACACAACAGATTTTTTATTCTTTAAAGAATTTATTCAAAGCGATAAAAATTCTTGCTTCATATTATAGCAATAAGTTTTAGACACCGTTCACTTTGCATATAGCACTCTAAACTATAATTGCTTAGTCCTTAAATACAGAATAAGATACATTTATTCTGTAGAATAGAAAAAAAAAATCTGAATAAAATAACAACAAGAGATAAAATTTATTTTAGGAGATTTTTCAGTCTGGAAACGAAATCTTCACCGTTGAAATTTACTCAGCGTCTATCAAACTCACTTTTTCAGTGATTTTGAACCGAGATGTGGTTGCTAACAAGGCCTTTTAAAGTAGGAAATCCCCTGTGATTTGTTTAAGATGAACGGGAAAGGGTCCGGAATTTTTACTTAAGCTTATACTGTCTTGTAAGTATCCTTTTTATTTTCCTATGCAAATTATATATGCAGGGGGAAGATTGCAATGGTACAAAGAAAGAAATAGGACATACCCTATTATTACTTACCCTATAGTATAATGGGTGCTTAAAAAAGTGAACAGCGGACTTTGTTTTAAACCGTTGGTTGTAAACACATAATTCTAATTATAAAAATACTTAAGATAATATAGAAAATTGTAAAATAGTAATTTAAATGATGTGTAATATTTTTGTAAAAAATAAAAATAAAAAGCTTTCATACAGCCCCTTTACCGAAAATGATCAAATTACGAAAATGTTATCCATACTGAATTTAATAAAACTGACAAAATTTGGCTGTAATGCAATTAAATTTAACATAGTTATCAGTGATTAAAACCTTCATTGGAAAATGAAGAGGTTTCCACAAATCAATTATATAAAAAAAAAAAGTAAAAAAATATATATATATGTATGTATGTATGTGTGTGTGTGTGTGTGTGTATGTATATATGTATGTATGTTAAATAATAAAAGTTTAAAAATCCATTGAAAGAATAGAGAGAAGTTTCAACTCAAAAAACCCCAACATTACAAAATGCCTTACAAATAAAAGTATCAAACAGAGAATCATCAATCAAATCAGTGGAAAATAAAAGTGCAAACCTCTAGTCATCTAGCTGAAGACAAACAGAAACATCAATGGAAAGGACTCGATAAAATAATATCAAATGAAATCCAAGCATGAATGATTTACACGTGGACAAGCCCTAGGCCTAATAATGAATTGTTCATTTCGATAATCTTTATCAAGTCCAAGTATTTTATAAAAAAGGAACGCAAAATGCATGTTTCTGATATCAGGGATAGATTGTATCTATAAACTTTGATAACTTGGACAACATGCATAAAGATTGAAAAATAATAGGAAACAAGAATACCTGAAAAATCGCTGCATACGTCTGGACAACTGCTAAGGACGGATCACAAATTGCAATGTAGCACAACATTAAGCGGGGTGGAAGCCCCGCAGAATAAAATATTGTTACCACACTGTTCGGACACTAGAATTACGATCATTTATTGTTATGGAAAATACTAAAGGTTTTGAAGCATCTGAAAAGAAAAAAGTGTTCATTTGATGCTGTGTACGGAGAAATGGAAAAATTCATATAAACGACAGCAGGCACCTTTGAGAAAGGTGTCAGTACGGGAAATGTCCACCGTGGAGTGCCATGCAACATTCCACACGTCGTGTCATGCAACATTCCACACGTCGTGTCATGC
Source organism: Amaurobius ferox (assembly GCA_951213105.1). Taxonomy (NCBI): domain Eukaryota; kingdom Metazoa; phylum Arthropoda; class Arachnida; order Araneae; family Amaurobiidae; genus Amaurobius; species Amaurobius ferox. Next base: position 107,512,608 of record OX578133.1, on the reverse strand, counting down.
AACATTCCACACGTCGTGTCATGCTTTACACAACATTATCCAGCAGCTGTTGAGCCAAGTTATCCCACTTCTCTGTCAGTGCACAGATGATGGTGTTTTCGTTTGTTAGAGGATATTTTCGACAAGCAAGTTGCCTCCCCAAAGCATTCCAAACATTTTCAATGGGGTTTAGATCTGGAGAACGTGCTGGCCATACGAGGCATTGAATACCCTCGCTAACTAGCCGATCCTGAACAGCGAGTGTTCGATGACATGGTGCGTTGTCATCCATGAAAACAAATTTATCTTCGACAGCACTACGGAAAAGGCGAACATGAGACAGTAGAACTTCATCAATGTATCATTGGCCGGCCATAGTTCCAGTTGCAACCACATGTAGGGGCGTGCGGCCATTGATCATGATGCCGGCCCATACCATGTTACTTCATGTCGGATATCGGTCTATTTCCTGGATATTTTCTGGACGGTAAGCAGTAACACTCTCACGCCATATCAGTTGGCGTCTACAATCCGATGACAGACTGAACCTACTCGTATCTGAGAATAGTACGCACGCCCAGACCTGTTTGGTCCAATTGCGATGCTCATGACACCATTGCAAACGGGAGGTACGGTGCAGTCTGGACAAAGGGACACTGTACCGATAGAACAATACTAAAATAATACGACAATATACAATAATAACGATAGAATAATGTACCTGTTTACTGCAGGCATCGTACTTCTAACGCGACCTCCCCCGTGACGCTTGCTACACATTCCAGTTGATTCTAAATGCTTGCCACAGCCGCGAAACAACGCTGTGGGGGATGCCGAACTCCCTGGCAACATCTGCTATTTTTCGCCCTTTTTCGATCTTCCCAATAATAAGGCCACGCGTAAAATTATCTAAGTGATATCGCGAAGACATACCGACAATTTCAAGTTCGTCAATTAAATCTTTCCCACGCGTCAAATCCTTCAAATCTCTTATCAGCGCTATCACGTGACGAACAGGCGTGGAAATGAAAAATTTGCATACACACATCTCTTCTTACTGTATCTCGCACTTATTCTAATTTTCTAAATTTTCCTTCAATATGGGTTTTCTACTGTAATTCAAATTTTCATGGCTCATGGACTTTATAAATCACGATTTCTCTAATAAATTTTCTTCTAATATTTTAAAGTAGTCTGGTGGAACCAGATATGGTTTAGTTCAAAAAGCTATATGTTGATATAACGAACAAAAATTATTGTTAATATCAGCTATATATCATGAAATGCTTTAAAATATGACTATTTCTGTTAGAATTAAATTAACTATTTCTGTGAGTAAGCTGATTTGGAAGTTTTAAGATTTCAGGAATATCACATAGTTTTAATTAGAATGCGCTGATATTGAGGACGTATCAGTCTCGGATCAATCCGAGATTTATATTTGTAAATATAATTCTGTAATCGGGCAGGTTCTATCTATATTGTTGAACCAATGTGCAAAATTAAAAAAAATTCGACCGATAAACCGTCGATTGCACACGAATTATGCAAAGTTGAAGGCCAGTATATTTTAAAATCCCGATTTGTTCTACGTAAAGATTTGCATTGACAGTGAAAAATTAGTCAAAGTCTATTTTAAGATTTGAACCGCAGATTTCTTTTTAATTTTTGTAGGCTAGTATAATGCATGGGTGAGTGACCATGGATGAAATGGGTACGACCTTCGAGTCTACAAACAGCAGTCAAACACATTAAACTTATCAGGGTATAATGTGATCTAAGTTTTCTTTTTTATTTTTCTAATTTCTTTGAGAAATCTTGGTTTCTTTTTGCATAATTTAATGGTGATTACCATGCCATGCACTGCATTGCAATGAAATAACTTTTATATTATTCGATTTAATTTTTATATTACGAATGAACAAACATGCCTTCTACTTAAATGCTACAAGTCTCATTTGGATTTCAAACAGAATTCCTAGCAGTTTCTTTTTGAAAATAGCTGCATTCCGCGTTTTGTTCCGATGCAATGCAAAGCGATACGAAATACGTTTTTCTTCAACTCTCCAAGGGTTTCTGAATCGAACACCAAATCCGTTTTTTCACAGCTTGTGCAAAGGGATGGAAGTTTTCGAACGAAAACATCCATAATTTTTTCTCTTCTGATCTAGATGATATTAAATAACGCAAAGGAAATCACAGGAGAAAAATATAGAGAAAACAACTCGATTTACATCAGAGGTTTAGGGAATTTACCTAAAAAATCGGAAGAAAATATTCTAAAAGCTGCAAAAAATATTGTTGAATACAATAAGTTTCGAATATTTAGGTTTTTATTCCTAAATAGCACGAATACTCGGCGTTAAGGACCGAGAATTAAGAATCCAAACGCATAAAGGACCTAAAAGCATTGATGTATACCAAATGTTCAAATTCACAAGTGCTCGGTGAAGTTTTAGAGGAATTATTATCAAACAATGTAGCTTAGCACAATATTCAGCAACAAACTCTGTCTGTAAAACATTTGTTAAGGCAACATATATAAATTTAAAGAGACTCAGTTAAGGTTTAGAGGAGCAGCTAGACAGGCGACTAGACAAGCAGTTAAACAGGCATATATGCAAAAGCATATCGAGTTCAACTCAAAAATAAGCCGTGTAGTCACTTAAATCCCTCGCTTCAATTTATGAGAACAAAAATAAAAATATGATGTGGGATCACACGACTTTCCTTGTATAATGCAATGACTTTGCTTTTTTCACAGCAAGCTAATGATGTACAAGATTGTTTATTAACATTTGACGTTGAACTTTTTATTATACTACGGGTATTAACACTACGTTGAATTTACGTTTATTAATATTTGTCCCTTTTGTGGAAAGCAATGTGCAACACTTTTTGAAGTACTAAACTTATATTTCGAGCCAATTTATCTTGACATTAGACATAATGATAGCTTCCGCTAAGCAATATAGACCACATATTAAACGATTTCAATCATTAGAAAATATTGTAATTTTTACCCATTTGCAGTTATTTTCGGGAATTCAACATTAGTTTTGCAAATATGTCTGCATTCTAATCCATTTGGAAACATTTTCAAGAAGTCACCAAATCATCAAATATATCGCTAAGATCAACCTAGTTAAGGGCACTTTTACTTACTTTATTTAACTGTAACTTTTTCGATAAATGTATCCGAAAACATACTATATTTCGAGAACGGTTCATGCTAGTGTTCTAAAGTGGATGTCATTTGTTTTCGAAGAATATATTACGTAAGAAATACTTATTAATTCAATATTATTAAAGGTCTTGATTTTTAAATTATTATTAAAAAATTGGGGAGGGGGGGCGGTTGTTGTATTTCCGAACATTAGACCGAGTTTAAAATCAACAGGTTTCCGATATTCCCCGATTATAATAATCGTACCAGATTTTTTTCTAATCGCTCCATTCGTTCGTAAGATATAGTTCCCACACACACAAACGCATACGCGCGTGCGCGCGCACACACACACACACACACACATACACACACACACACGCGCACGCACACACACGCACGCACGCACACACACGCACGCACGCACACGCACACACACACACACACACACACACCACCACCACCACCACCACCACCATAAACAAGATTCGATTCAAGATCAGGGATGTTTGAAACGTGTTTTACTGTCGAAAACTCAAATTTGAATTTTTCGTCATAATACATTTCCTATACATTGTACTATGCACGCAGGGAAATTAAAATACAAACATTAAAACGGCCAATTGATATTTCAAGTAAAGTTACAGAACAAACATGTAATAAATGACGTATTAAAATGTAGTTACAACAAGATTACACTTAAATCACTCAAGCGGATTTTGCTGCTTTAAACCACTTTCCTTTCTTCCTAAATTAGATGAAAAAATATCTACAATAAAATTTGTGTCTGGAAACTGAGCAATATTAAATGATGTCTAAATATTATTTTTTCTTCAGTTACCTTAAGCAAATATTAAATCGGCTGTAAGTAAAACGGAAAAAATAACAGTGAGTAATCTCTGGAAAATATTTATTTGTATTATGTAACCACTTTCCTTTCTTCCTAAATTAGATGAAAAAAATATCTACAATAAAATTTGTCTCTGGAAACTGAGCAATATTAAATGTTGTCTAAATATTATTTTTTCTACAGTTACCTTAAGCAAATATTAAATCGGCTGTATGTAAATTAGAAAAAATAACAGTGAGCAATCTCTAGAAAATATTTATTTGTAAAATGTAACCACTTTCCTTTCTTCCTAAATTAGATGAAAAAAATATCTACAATAAAATTTGTGTCTGGAAACTGAGCAATATTAAATGATGTCTAAATATTATTTTTTCTTCAGTTACCTTAAGCAAATATTAAATCGGCTGTAAGTAAATCAGAAAAAATAACAGTGAGTAATCTCTGGAAAATATTTATTTGTAAAATGTACTACTACGAGATAATTCAATTGAATTAGAAAAGCTATTAACAAAATATCAAGAATCCATGACATACGTTTAATAGTTTACTGTACACTAGTATTCAATCTTGTCGAAGACAGGGAAAGTGACACTCTTAAAAGACGAAGCTTCCTTTCGACCCAGACCGTCCGGCAAGCCTAAATGTGTTAGGTATCTGTTTGGACGGCCGGGACAATGTTACCCAATTTAGGACAAACAGAACCCAGTCGGTGTGACATCCATAGTGTGTCGGTGTGACATCGTAGTCGGTGTGACATCGGTGTGACATCATAGTCGGTGTGACATCGTACCGTCGTTACCCTGATACCAACCTCTCGGAAGTTTTATCGTGCTAGTACTCCGCGTAGACGCGGGATATTTTTGGCGGTACAGGGATCAAACACGGGTGCACATAGTGCAATCCCCGTGTTTTAACAGCTGGACTATCCTGTCCCCTGAAAGACTAAGCTGTAACTTTTTAACGCTTTTTATATATGGTGCATAACGTCGAATATATTTGTTTAAAATTGTCCCCGTTAAGTTTAGCCCGTTAAGTTCAGTCGATTTTAAACACTTTATGTTTCCGGTGGGGACTTCGGAAGTGTTATGACAGACTATATATCTCTCCCGTTTTGTCCTCAGACATTGTTTTGTCAACTCCGGGAGGAAAGTCAAAAATCCGACTCTGTTACGTTCGGTCCGGTGGATGATTCTCTAAGTGTGTAAAAATTTAGCATTCTATGTCACTGGAGGGTTACTTGAGGGTCAGGACAGGCTTAAAAAAATTCCATTTACTTCGTCCCGGTAAGGGGAGGGGGTGAAAATCCGTGTGCGATATATTCTATTCGATGGTTGATATAAGTGTGCAAAGATTTAACCATTTACGTCACCATGGGGCTTTTGGATAGTTTAGATAGATTTTTGTTCACCTCCGGGGGTTCGAAAATCCAGTATGTCATTTTCTGTATCGTAGTCGATATCATAAATATATAATGATTTAGCCTACTAGGCCACCAGTGGGCTCTGGAGGGTCTGGAAAAAGAAAATTATATTAAACAGGTTAGATAATTATGAAGTGATATCATAACAATCTATGTAACATAGAATTTGTCACAATTGCATTTTTCATTGATAAAACCAATCTCACCAATCATATTTGAGACTGAATAAATCTTAAACTTTCTGGAAAAGATCTAAGTCAAAGAAAACACCCTCTCGCAAAATTTATATCATTTTACTTTATTTTTCTATTTCTATAAGGGACTTCCTGCATCATTTGTCACTCTGAAGGGAACACTTGTGTAATCCTTCCAATAGTGTTCCATTTCTTCTATATAAATAAAGCTTTTATAATCTTTTCAAAAAGAAATTCCTTCTCTTGAATATCTTTTTCTCTACTTCACAATCAAAAGTTTGGAGTATGGTTGGTGGCAAAAGTGCGCACATGAATATGTTTCATTGTTGTACTTTTCCTTTGTTTAATATTTCTGGTTGAAGAGATTTTAAAAGAATTCTTTAAAATATTCTTCCATTATTTTCATCCGAACAATAGATAGAGATATTTTCACGTAATGTGAAATTTTTCTTTGCATTTTAAATTGAAGAGATAGCTATAGTAAAGTAAAAATTAATTACAGATAGCTCAGGGGCAAATAGAGAAATAAATAATCTGAATTCCATTAATTTCAAGGAAATGTTTATATACCAGCTATAAATCTATATAAATAAAAATGAAAATCTGTCTGTCTGTCTGTCTGTCTGTCTGTCTGTCTGTCTGTCTGTCTGTCTGTTTGTCACACCATCACGGGAGAACGGCTGAACCGAATTTGATGAAATTTTGTGGGTAGCCCAGAAATAGCCCCACTTAAAATTATATCCGTGTTTTGAGTTTCTACGACCAGTGGTTCTCGAGATATTAGTAAAAAACGAAATTTTCGTTTGTCTCATCATCACGGAAAAACGGCTGAACCGAATTTAATGAAATTTGGTGAATAGCCTTGAAATATCCCCCCATAAATTTTGTCCAAGTTTCGAGTTTCTAAGACCTGGGGTTGTCGATATATTAATGAAAAACGGAACTTTTTCCTAAGAGTTCTACTCCCTAACTCCGTGGTTTATCCAAACGAAAAGCTTGAAAATCGTTTGAAAGTGAATTAAAATTTAATCTCTGAGTTTGATGGGAGATTTTTTGCGTTAATTAGTCACTTTCTGAAGACATGAATTGTTTGAAACATGATTTAAAGGGGAAATCTATCTCCATGGTTCATGGTTTATTTAAAACAAGCATTTACGGAACAATGAGAAGTATAGAGAAATCAAAATCGTTATTTAATTTCGCAGTTTATGTAATAAGACATGACATATTTAACATGTTATAAGATTCTATCTTATATCATGTTACTCAGAAACGCAATTAAATTAAATCTGTCTGTTAATTTTAATAATTATTTTTTCGATTTGAATAATAAATAAATGGATATAAAAATATATTTTAGAAAAGAACGATTTGATTTTTCTTATAGCATTTTTGACTGGATAATATCAATTACGGTCTTCAGGTTTAAAAATTATTATTATTTATATTTTCGGGGATTATTGATTCAAGGATTATTGATATTTTCAAGTTATTATGCAATTATTTTATTATGACAAAAATTGTTTAAACTCATATATTGTATGTTGTACGAATCTTCTACAAATACACGTGTATATCTTTTAATCTACGAGAATATAAGTAGTACAGGTATATTGACATATGTTTTGATATATATTGGCATATATTGGAATCAATTACGACCTTCTGGTATAAAGAGTACGGATATTATTGATGTTTTCAATTTATTACGTCATCTCTTTTATTTTGGCAAATAACGGGTAATCTTCTACTAACACATTGGCATATTTTCTGATCTGCGACAATATAATTAGTACGGGGTTGCATATATTCATTCAATTCCTATTTTTTCTTCTGTAAATTTGCTTACAAAAGGGGGCAGGATGTTTTATTCTTCAGATCTGATCGTGAAGATAATTTTGCATAGTGAGAACATATATTCTTAAACTTCTCTTTAGGAGCAATAAATTTAATATTTTAACAGAATTTGCACATGATTGCGAACTTTAAGTTTCTTTAAATTATACACTCCGTACGAATAACGGGTGTGCTGTTAGTGGTTAATAAATTTTAACATTTTAGGAGGATATATCATGTTGCTCGGCATCGCAATTAAATTAAATGTGTTTGTTAATGTTTTTATTATTTTTTTTTCGATTTAAATAATAAATAAATGGATAAATGGATATAAAAGTATATCTTATGAATGGACGGTTTGATTTTTCTTTTAATTATATTAATTGCTGACTGCCTACATCAATTTCATTTATTTTGGCAAAGAGTTTTCAAGCTTATATCGTATTTAGCTACTAAACTCATATATTGTGTTTAGCCAATAAATTCATATAGCCGATTGTTGAAACAGAAAAAGAGTAGAGCGGGTATATCTTCTAATACAATTGTAGTGTTTTCATTTAGTATATTGAAACGGGATAAGAATGTTTCATTCAGATCTGCAAATTCAAAGCTACGAATTTGGAGGGATATCGCTAATTTGACACCTTTTCTTAAACTTTGCCAAATTGACGGAAATGTCGCCAAATTGATATAAACGACACACAAACAGCTGCCATAAACCTTCGGGTTGGTCGTGTGGCTTGGGTCTTCTACATATCAATGAAATTTTTTTCTGTTTTGTTAGAAGAGAGTACTGAAATGTTGTTTGGTTAGCATTTATCAGTCAGACCAACCATCCTACTTAGTAATACATTTAGCGAATTTTTAAAATGTCACCAAATTGATAAAAATGTTTTCAAATCTATAAAAATATATTGAAATTGATAAAATTGCGCTACATAAATGATATTAATTGTTTTTTGTTAGGGGATAGTATTGTGATGATATTTCGTCAATTTGTCGCAAAGTGGAACTGTCAGTTCTACAGTCCCACTTGGCGATAAATTTGGCGATTTTTTAAAATGTCGCTAATTTGACGAAACTGTCGCCAAATGTTCCATAGAAATATAACTATTTAGACGATATTTTTTCTACCAATTTATTTGAAGCAAATGATATCATGTCGCTTAGCAACGGATTTAAATCCAATGTGTTTATGCGGCAGGCGATTTTTATTAAATCCCTTCCGATTTGAATAATGAAGATATGTATATAAAATAAATTTTATTGCCATTTCATTTTGGACTGGATAATATCAATTATACTCTTAAGGTTTAAACATTATTATTATTGATATTTTCCGGAATTATTGATTCAGGGATTATTGATATTTTTAAGTTATTACGCCATTGTTTTATTGCGGCAAAAATTGCTGACACACGCATATTGTACGTTGTACGAGTAATCTTCTAGGAATGCACGGGTATATCTTCTAACCTACGAGAATATAAGTAGTACAGGTATATTGGCATATATTTTGACATATATTGGCATATATATTGGAATCAAGTACAGTCTTCTGGTATGAAGATTAAGGGGATTAATTATATATTCAATTTATTACGTCGTCTGTTGTATTTTACCAAAAAACATTTGAGACTCATAATGCAAAACGGGTAATCTTCTACTAATAATCGGACATTATAAGTAGTACGTGTATATCTTCCCATATAATTTTAGCACTTTAATTTTGACATATATTGGAATAAATGACTGTCTTCAGATTTAAAGACTACGGGTTTATTGGTATTTTCAATTTATACATGTAATCTACTAATACAGGTTATATTTTCTAATATTCGCGTATATAATTAGTACGGGTCCCATACAATTTTAACGCTTTTATTTTGCATATATTGATTCAATTCCATATTTTTTTTATATTTGCTTACATAAGGGGTCCAAGATGTTTTATTCTTCAGATATGTCCATGAAGATAATTTTATATAGCGAGAACAGAGATTCTTAAACTTCTTTTTAGGAGCATTATATTAAATATTTTAACAGAATATTTTGATTAAACATGTCATTTAGTATACTATAAGAATTTGGGCATGATTATGAATTTCAAGTTTCTTTATATTATATACTCCGTACGAAGAACGGGTATGCTGCTAGTAATCTATATAAATAAAAATGAAAATCTGTCTGTCTGTCTGTCTGTCTGTTTGTCACACCATCACGGGAGAACGGCTGAACCGAACTTGATGAAATTTTGTGGGTAGCCCAGAAATAGCCCCACTTAAAATTATATCTGTGTTTTGAGTTTCTACGACCAGTGGTTCTCGAGATATTAGTAAAAAACGAAATTTTCGTTTGTCTCATCATCACGGAAAAACGGCTAAACCGAATTTAATGAAATTTGGTGAATAGCCTTGAAATATCCCCCGATAAATTTTGTCCAAGTTTCGAGTTTCTAAGACCTGGGGTTGTCGAGATATTAATGAAAAACGAAACTTTTTCCTAGGAGTTCTACTCCCTAACTCCGTGGTTTATCCAAACGAAAAGCTTGAAAATCGTTTGAAAGTGAATTAAAATTTAATCTCTGAGTTTGATGGGAGATTTTTTGCGTTAATTAGTCACTTTCTGAAAACATGAATTGTTTGAAACATGATTTAAAGGGGAAATCTATCTCCATGGTTCATGGTTTATTTAAAACAAGCTTTTAAGGAATAATGAGAAGTATAGAGAAATCAAAATCGTTATTTAATATCGCAGTTTATGTTATAAGACATAACATATTTAACATGTTATAAGATTCTATCTTATATCATGTTACTCAGAAACGCAATTAAATTAAATCTGTCTGTAAATTTTAATAATTATTTTTTCGATTTGAATAATAAATAAATGGATATAAAAATATATTTTAGAAAAGAACGATTTGATTTTTCTTATAGCATTTTTGACTGGATAATATCAATTACGGTCTTCAGGTTTAAAAATTATTATTATTTATATTTTCGGGGATTATTGATTCAAGATTTATTGATATTTTCAAGTTATTATGCAATTATTTTATTATGACAAAAATTGTTTAAACTCATATATTGTATGTTGTACGAATCTTCTACAAATACACGTGTATATCTTTTAATCTACGAGAATATAAGTAGTACAGGTATATTGACATATGTTTTGATATATATTGGCATATATTGGAATCAATTACGACCTTCTGGTATAAAGAGTACGGATATTATTGATGTTTTCAATTTATTACGTCATCTCTTTTATTTTGGCAAATATTTTTGAGACGCATATTGTAATACGGGTAATCTTCTACTAACACATTGGCATATTTTCTGATCTGCGACAATATAATTAGTACGGGGTTGCATATATTCATTCAATTCCTATTTTTTCTTCTGTAAATTTGCTTACAAAAGGGGCAGTATGTTTTATTCTTCAGATTTGATCGTGAAGATAATTTTGCATAGTGAGAACATATATTCTTAAACTTCTCTTTAGGAGCAATAAATTTAATATTTTAACAGAATTTGCACATGATTGCGAACTATAAGTTTCTTTAAATTATACACTCCGTACGAATAACGGGTGTGCTGTTAGTGGTTAATAAATTTTAACATTTTAGGAGGATATATCATGTTGCTCGGCATCGCAATTAAATTAAATGTGTTTGTTGATGTTTTTATTATTTTTTTTCGATTTAAATAATAAATAAATGGATAAATGGATATAAAAGTATATCTTATGAGTAGACGGTTTGATTTTTCTTTTAATTATATTAATTGCTGACTGCGTACATCAATTTCATTTATTTTGGCAAAGAGTTTTCAACCTTATATCGTATTTAGCTACTAAACTCATATATTGTGTTTAGCCAATAAATTCATATAGCCGATTGTTGAAACAGAAAAAAAGTAGAGCGGGTATATCTTCTAATACAATTGTAGTGTTTTCATTTAGTATATTGAAACGGGATAAGAATGTTTCATTCAGATCTGCAAATTCAAAGCTACGAATTTGGAGGGATATCGCTAATTTGACAACTTTTCTTAAACTTTGCCAAATTGACGGAAATGTCGCCAAATTGATATAAACGACACACAAACAGCTGCCATAAACCTTCGGGTTGGTCGTGTGGCTTGGGTCTTCTACATATCAATGAAATTTTTTTTTGTTTTGTTAGAAGAGAGTACTGAAATGATGTTTGGTTAGCATTTATCTGTCAGACCAACCATCCTACTTAGTAATACATTTAGCGAATTTTTAAAATGTCACTAAATTGATAAAAATATTTTCAAATCAATAAAAATATCTTGAAATTGATAAAATTGCGCTACATAAATGATATTAATTGTTTTTTGTTAGGGGATAGTATTGTGATGATATTTCGTCAATTTGTCGCAAAGTGGAACTGTCAGTTCTACAGTCCCACTTGGCGATAAATTTGGCGATTTTTTAAAATGTCGCTAATTTGACGAAACTGTCGCCAAATGTTCCATAGAAATATAACTATTTAGACGATATTTTTTCTACCAATTTATTTGAAGCAAATGATATCATGTCGCTTAGCAACGGATTTAAATCCAATGTGTTTATACGGCAGGCGATTTTTATTAAATCCTTTCCGATTTGAATAATGAAGATATGTATATAAAATAAATTCCATTGCCATTTCATTTTGGACTGGATAATATCAATTATACTCTTCAGGTTTAAACATTATTATTATTGATATTTTCCGGAATTATTGATTCAGGGATTATTGATATTTTTAAGTTATTACGCCATTGTTTTATTGCGGCAAAAATTGCTGACACACGCATATTGTACGTTGTACGAGTAATCTTCTAGGAATGCACGGGCATATCTTCTAACCTACGAGAATATAAGTAGTACAGGTATATTGGCATATATTTTGACATATATTGGCATATATATTGGAATCAAGTACAGTCTTCTGGTATGAAGATTAAGGGGATTAATTATATATTCAATTTATTACGTCGTCTGTTATATTTTACCAAAAAACATTTGAGACTCATATTGCCAAACGGGTAATATTCTACTAATAATCGGACATTATAAGTAGTACGTGTATATCTTCCCATATAATTTTAGCACTTTAATTTTGACATATATTGGAATAAATGACTGTCTTCAGATTTAAAGATAATGGGTTTATTGTTTTTTTCAATTTATACATGTAATCTACTAATACAGGTTATATTTTCTAATATTCGCGTATATAATTAGTACGGGTCCCATACAATTTTAACGCTTTTATTTTGCATATATTGATTCAATTCCATATTTTTTTTTTATATTTGCTTACATAAGGGGTCCAAGATGTTTTATTCTTCAGATATGTCCATGAAGATAATTTTATATACCGAGAACAGAGATTCTTAAACTTCTTTTTAGGAGCATTATATTAAATATTTTAACAGAATATTTTGATTAAACATGTCATTTAGTATACTATAAGAATTTGGGCATGATTATGAATTTCAAGTTTCTTTATATTATATACTCCGTACGAAGAACGGGTATGCTGCTAGTCTATATAAATAAAAATGAAAATCTGTCTGTCTGTCTGTCTGTCTGTCTGTCTGTCTGTCTGTTTGTCACACCATCACGGGAGAACGGCTGAACCGAATTTGATGAAATTTTGTGGGTAGCCCAGAAATAGCCCCACTTAAAATTATATCCGTGTTTTGAGTTTCTACGACCAGTGGTTCTCGAGATATTAGTAAAAAACGAAATTTTCGTTTGTCTCATCATCACGGAAAAACGGCTGAACCGAATTTAATGAAATTTGGTGAATAGCCTTGAAATATCCCCCCATAACTTTTGTCCAAGTTTCGAGTTTCTAAGACCTGGGGTTGTCGAGATATTAATGAAAAACGGAACTTTTTCCTAGGAGTTCTACTCCCTAACTCCGTGGTTTATCCAAACGAAAAGCTTGAAAATCGTTTGAAAGTGAATTAAAATTTAATCCCTGAGTTTGATGGGAGATTTTTTGCGTTAATTAGTCACTTTCTGAAAACATGAATTGTTTGAAACATGATTTAAAGGGGAAATCTATCTCCATGGTTCATGGTTTATTTAAAACAAGCTTTTACGGAACAATGAGAAGTATAGAGAAATCAAAATCGTTATTTAATTTCGCAGTTTATGTTATAAGACATGACATATTTAACGTGTTATAAGATTCTATCTTATATCATGTTACTCAGAAACGCAATTAAATTAAATCTGTCTGTTAATTTTAATAATTATTTTTTCGATTTGAATAATAAATAAATGGATATAAAAATATATTTTAGAAAAGAACGATTTGATTTTTCTTATAGCATTTTTGACTGGATAATATCAATTACGGTCTTCAGGTTTAAAAATTATTATTATTTATATTTTCGGGGATTATTGATTCAAGGATTATTGATATTTTCAAGTTATTATGCAATTATTTTATTATGACAAAAATTGTTTAAACTCAGATATTGTACGAATCTTCTACAAATACACGTGTATATCTTTTAATCTACGAGAATATAAGTTGTACAGGTATATTGACATATGTTTTGATATATATTGGCATATATTGGAATCAATTACGACCTTCTGGTATAAAGAGTACGGATATTATTGATGTTTTCAATTTATTACGTCATCTCTTTTATTTTGGCAAATATTTTTGAGACGCATATTGTAATACGGGTAATCTTCTACTAACACATTGGCATATTTTCTGATCTGCGACAATATAAGTAGTACGGGGTTGCATATATTCATTCAATTTCTATTTTTTCTTCTGTAAATTTGCTTACAAAAGGGGGCAGGATGTTTTATTCTTCAGATCTGATCGTGAAGATAATTTTGCATAGTGAGAACATATATTCTTAAACTTCTCTTTAGGAGCAATAAATTTAATATTTTAACAGAATTTGCACATGATTGCGAACTTTAAGTTTCTTTAAATTATACACTCCGTACGAATAACGGGTGTGCTGTTAGTGGTTAATAAATTTTAACATTTTAGGAGGATATATCATGTTGCTCGGCATCGCAATTAAATTAAATGTGTTTGTTAATGTTTTTATTATTTTTTTTTGATTTAAATAATAAATAAATGGATAAATGGATATAAAAGTATATCTTATGAATGGACGGTTTGATTTTTCTTTTAATTATATTAATTGCTGACTGCGTACATCAATTTCATTTATTTTGGCAAAGAATTTTCAAGCTTATATCGTATTTAGCTACTAAACTCATATATTGTGTTTAGCCAATAAATTCATATAGCCGATTGTTGAAACAGAAAAAGAGTAGAGCGGGTATATCTTCTAATACAATTATAGTGTTTTCATTTAGTATATTGAAACGGGATAAGAATGTTTCATTCAGATCTGCAAATTCAAAGCTACGAATTTGGAGGGATATCGCTAATTTGACAACTTTTCTTAAACTTTGCCAAATTGACGGAAATGTCGCCAAATTGATATAAACGACACACAAACAGCTGCCATAAACCTTCGGGTTGGTCGTGTGGCTTGGGTCTTCTACATATCAATGAAATTTTTTTTTGTTTTGTTAGAAGAGAGTACTGAAATGATGTTTGGTTAGCATTTATCTGTCAGACCAACCATCCTACTTAGTAATACATTTAGCGAATTTTTAAATTGTCACCAAATTGATAAAAATGTTTTCAAATCTATAAAAATATCTTGAAATTGATAAAATTGCGCTACATAAATGATATTAATTGTTTTTGTTAGGGGATAGTATTGTGATGATATTTCGTCAATTTGTCGCAAAGTGGAACTGTCAGTTCTACAGTCCCACTTGGCGATAAATTTGGCGATTTTTTAAAATGTCGCTAATTTGACGAAACTGTCGCCAAATGTTCCATAGAAATATAACTATTTAGACGATATTTTTTCTACCAATTTATTTGAAGCAAATGATATCATGTCGCTTAGCAACGGATTTAAATCCAATGTGTTTATGCGGCAGATGATTTTTATTAAATCCTTTCCGATTTGAATAATGAAGATATGTATATAAAATAAATTTCATTGCCATTTCATTTTGGACTGGATAATATCAATTATACTCTTCAGGTTTAAACATTATTATTATTGATATTTTCCGGAATTATTGATTCAGGGATTATTGATATTTTTAAGTTATTACGCCATTGTTTTATTGCGGAAAAATTGCTGACACACGCATATTGTACGTTGTACGAGTAATCTTCTAGGAATGCACGGGTATATCTTCTAACCCACGAGAATATAAGTAGTACAGGTATATTGGCATATATTTTGACATATATTGGCATATATATTGGAATCAAGTACAGTCTTCTGGTATGAAGATTAAGGGGATTAATTATATATTCAATTTATTACGTCGTCTGTTGTATTTTACCAAAAAACATTTGTGACTCATATTGCAAAACGGGTAATCTTCTACTAATAATCGGACATTATAAGTAGCACGTGTATATCTTCCCATATAATTTTAGCACTTTAATTTTGACATATATTGGAATAAATGACTGTCTTCAGATTTAAAGATTACGGGTTTATTGGTATTTTCAATTTATACATGTAATCTACTAATACAGGTTATATTTTCTAATATTCGCGTATGTAATTAGTACGGGTCCCATACAATTTTAACGCTTTTATTTTGCATATATTGATTCAATTCCATATTTTTTTTTATATTTGCTTACATAAGGGGTCCAAGATGTTTTATTCTTCAGATATGTCGATGAAGATAATTTTATATAGCGAGAACAGAGATTCTTAAACTTCTTTTTAGGAGCATTATATTAAATATTTTAACAGAATATTTTGATTAAACATGTCATTTAGTATACTATAAGAATTTGGGCATGATTATGAATTTCAAGTTTCTTTATATTATATACTCCGTACGAAGAACGGGTATGCTGCTAGTTATATAAATAAAATTGAAAATCTATCTGTGAGTTTATATGTTTGTCTCATCTTTACTGGAGAACCGCTACACAAAATTCGATGAAATTTTCGGCGTAGACTTGGAATAGCTCCACTTAAAATTTAGTCCACGTTTCAATTTTTTAGGACCAGGGGTTATCAATATATTTATGAAAAAGGTACTATTAATTTTTCCATTAAGATAGTGTTATGCAAACGATATTTGTTTCGCAAAATTATTTGGAAAAAAATAAGTTATATCCGGTTGCAAAGAAACGGAATTAAACCCAATGAGTTATTACAGTGGAGAATTTTTTTGATGTAAATAATAAAGAAATGTATATAAATAAATTCTATCGGAATTGCATTTTTGATTGGATTATAACCATTACGGCCTTTGGGTTTAAAGATTACAGGGATTATTTATATTTTCGAATTCTTATATCTTCTGTTTTATTTTGGGGAAGCTTTTTCAAATCCATATATTGTAGTAAGATTATATCTTGTAATACACGGGTATAATCTTCTAATCTACAAAAATATAAGTAGTTCGGATGTATCTTTTTATCCACGAGAATATAAGTAGTACAGATATATCTTCTAAAATAAAATTGAAACATCTGTTTGTTTATTGTTTTTGTGTGTTTGTCTCATACAGGAGAATGTCTACACTGAATTGGATGAAAGTTTCAGGGTCGACTTGTAATAGCCCCACTTAAAATTTAGTTTATATTTCGAGTTTCTAGGACCAGGGGTTATCGAGATATTAATAAAAAAACACACTATTTGATAAAGCATTATGCAGACGATATTTGCCCTGTAAAGTTTTTTGAAAAAAATATCATGTTGCTAAGCAGTTAATATAGCAGTAAATATTTTTTAATTTAAATAATAAAGAACTGTATATAAATAAATTTTATTAGAATTGTATTTTGGATTGGAATTTATTGATTGGAATTATATGGCCTTTGGGTTTAAAGGAAAATTTGATATTTTCAAATTCTTACGCCATCTGTTTTATTTTGGTGAAATATTTTTAAATTCATATATATAGGGGTATATCTTCTACTCTACGAGAATGTAAGTAGTATGGGTATATCTTCTACTCTACGAGAATGTAAGTAGTATGGGTATATCTTATAACAAAATTTTAGTGCTTTTACTTTGGCATATAATGATTCAATTTCATACATTTGTAAATTTGTTTACAAACGGGATCAGGATGTTTTATTCTTCAGATTTGCCTGTGAAGATAATTTTATATAGCGAGAATAGATATTCTTAAACTTCTTTTTTGGGAGCATAATTTAAATATTTTATTAGAATGTTTAGAATAACAATGCCAATTAGAATACTATAGGAATTTTCACATGATTGTGAGTATTAGAATGTTTAGAATAACAATGCCAATTAGAATACTATAGGAATTTGCACATGATTGTGAGTTTTAAGTTTCTCTATATTAAATATTACGTATAAAGAACGGGTATGCTGCTACTTATATCTAAATTTACATATACGTACGTATAATAAATTTTAAAAATATGTGAAAACATAAAATCCCTTATGTATATTATTAATTTTAATTTTATTTTTTTAACAAAAGTAATTTTGAATAAGATCAACTGTACCGCACACATATCCCATGATATAGTCATATTGTCTGTGTGTATGTGCATAAGGGTGTGTGACTGTATTCATGCGAGTCTATGAACACAATAGCTCTGAAACTAACGGAGAGCTTTAAGTGAAATTTGGCACGATTATTACAATTTGTAATTTTTCTGTTTTTTGACCCAGACTGTCCGATATACTTGATGGTGAATTTGTGACTACTTTCTCGGCTCAGGCCGTCTGACCTACCCGAAGGTGTAATATTTCTCTTTGGACGTCTGGAATTTGTGATTACTTCTTCTTCGACCCAGACCGCCCGACCTACCAGAAAGGTGTAAGGTATCTGTTTGGACGGCCGGGAAGTGCCACCCAATTTAGACCGGAACCCAGTAGGGGAGGCATCCACAGGGACCGTACCCTCCTTCCCCTACCACCAACCTCTCGGAAGGACTTACGGATCCACATGTTTAACGTGATCGCACTCCGCGTGAACACGGCGGCAGTTTGGGCAGCGGCGGGAATCGCACCCGGGACTACCGAGTGCAACCTGCGCGCGCTAACCACAGGGCTACCGCGCCCACATTTGTGATTACTGGAATCTTATAAATTTTGAGCTTCAGCGAATATTCAAAATTCCCCTCTAATATTTTAATGCTTATTTCAATAATAAATAACAACATCCAGTCATCTATACTTGTGATTCTTAAACTTTATAGCTTGTGCAACATTTTAATACTTTTATATTCTGACGGAACATTTACGTTAGGTCTTTTATATTTAGTTATAAAAATTTCGAGAATTGTTACCCAAATGCATTTGCTTTACGTAGAGGAATCTAAATATTTATATAAATGAATAATTAGCGAATAGAAAATATAAAAATTAGATGCAAAAGATCGTTTTATAAAACGTTCACTTTATAAAATTACAAAAATGTTGTTGTTAGCATACCATAGGCAAAATAAATTAAATTTAAATATTTGCCACTATTTTGACAGAAAAATAAAAGTTCTATATTAATTTGATTCATATTTTTGTCCTTGTGAATCCAGAATGTCCTCAATATTATGGAATAATGATGGAAAAGATAACATGAAGTTTATGACCGAAGAGGGATAAAGTGTATCGCATAAAAATATACTTATAATGCCAACTTTTTATGTTTTACAAAATGTGTCATGTCCATCATTGCCTATGATTTTAAAAAAGACATAAAAGTGAATGGGATGAAAAACTATCGCCACATTTATCAAATGTGATGAGTAAGAAATATGAAGAAGAAAAGTTGTGTGATATATTTCGTAATAAACTTTGCAAATTTACCCAAAAACAATAATTGTACATGCAGTTCAATTTTTTTATCATTCTCAAATCGGTTCAAATCATCTAAGTTCGAGAAGGCAAAGAATTGTACAATATATTGTTAAAATATGGGTAATATATGTACATGTCTCAAAATCATGATTTTTAAAGATCTTATTAATTTATATTTAGTGTTGCAACAGTTCTAAAACCGCTTTATTTTTGCGTAATTTCTGTGCATCCATACACTGCGATAACGCAATTACAATATTTTTGAGTGTAAATGATCATCAAACTTTGATTATTTCTACAACGAAGCCTGATTTTCACTTTTGGAGAATGTAAACACAAAAAAATTCACCTGTGTAGGTACCTACCAGCCTGCAAAAATTCTTGGCCTTGTTACTGTTAGTCTATCTAGGACGCGAACTCGCTGCTCAAATATTTTGTCATTGACTTTGACATTAAATGTTTCTTAAACAACAATATGTATCAAAAAACGGTTTATTTCAGCGTATTTTCCAAAGCTTTATCTACAAGTATTTTACCAGTGTTAGTACAAATGTTACCAAATTTCGGATTTTTATATACAATAGTTTTTGCGGTACGAAGCAAATAATTTCGAGAAACCAGAAATTTGTCAAACAGCGGCGGCGGAGCCAGCTACTTTTTTAAATAGATATTTATTTGAAAACAATATCTCGTGAATGGTTCGTGCTAGTGTTCTAAAGTTTATGTCAATCGTTTTCTAATGAAAAATTACATAAGAAATGATTATTTACGTAACTTTATTGAATGTTTTAATTTTTTGATGACTTTTTAAAATTTCATTACTAAATTTAGGAGGGTTCTGGACATTCGATTACATATAAAAACAATAGGCTTCCAGTATTCACTGAATGTGATTTTTGTACCAAATTCGGTTTGAATCGCTTCATTCGTTCGTGATAATATCGTCTTCACAGACTCACTGACACATACTCCCCCCCCCCACACACACTCACACCACCTCAAAAAGTCTGATCCCCATTCAGGGATTCTTGAAACGTGCTCTCTCATCCAAAAATTTAAATTTTCGATCCAGTCACAATGCTTCCCTTATGCATTATACTTTGTATATAAGGAAAGCAAAAATATACGAAAATGTAATTTTTATACGGGTCCCCTAGAAAAATATTTTTAATTATAAAATTATTTTCCATAGCCCAATTTGTCAAACAAAAAAAGTTTTATAGTCATATGATTAAAATTACTTCAGGTATAAATAATAAGTTTTCGATGGATAATTGGGGATTATATAAAACTTTTGCTATAGATAGGTACGTCGCCTGCAAGTTTTCGAATGGAAATTTAATCGAACGAAATTCCATTTTTGTATGATCCTTGAAATCGGTGTGTTCGCTGTGTCTTTTTATGCGATCAAATTGGAAAGTCCAGGAAAGTCCCAAAACTTTGACAGTTTTTTCACTGCCAATTTTGCATATTCGAGATTTGCATAACAAAATTTCTCTTTCGAAACGTCTTTAAATAAATGAGGAACATGTGCATTCAAACTGATTCTAAAGCATAAAATGCAAATAACTTCCTTATAAAAACATATAATAAAAAAAATTAAAAGTGTCCATTGGTTTCGAATTTTCTCATCATGACTTACAAGAAGCGCAACCTTCACTCGTTACAGAATTATTGGTGATTAATACAAGAATAGTAAATGTGGTAGGAGGAAAAGGGAGTTGCCCACGGCGAAATAAGAAATGGGTTAGAAAACCCCTGCAATCAAGAAGATCCAGGAACATCCCAGTGCTTAGAGCACGGTGATTGCAATCTGAGCAGCCGAGTTCAATTCCCGACTCTGTCCAAACTGTTTCTGTGTTCAGAGTACACAGGTACAATAAATATGTGGGTCTGAAACTCCTTCCGCGAGGTTGGTGGTAGGGGTAAGAGGATACGATCCCTGTGGATGTCACCAAAGACATAAAAGGTGTAATGACGTGATTGTAATTTTTACATAATATGAAAAAACCAGGACTAAAATTTGAATTTTTACAAATAGAGCACGACGGTAATTTACGACGGTTAATGAGCATCGGATAAATGCAAGAAGCAGATTCAAAAATGTTCAACAATGAATGGAGAAGATGTGTCTCCTGATCTAATTTTATATAATGTCCAAAGCAGCTTATCACGTGAGGATAACTGCAGTCAGGAAAAGCTGCCAAAATTTCAGCCTGGGGAAAATAAGACAGACAGATGAGATTAAGCGAAAAGTAACGTGCAGCCCCAAAACCAATGATAAGCAGAAGCCCAATTTGGCTTTGAGGCATAGACATATAAGCATGAGAGGAGTTTCAAGAACGATAGACGTCCTTGTAAATTGCAAAACTCTCACTCGCAGTATTTTACTACGACTTTAAGTCAATGGATGCACATTCAGATTGATGGGCTCGATAGCCCAGTGGTTAGCGCGCGGGAACTCTCTCAAGTCATGCTAGAAATGTTACATATGAAAATTAATGGGAGGACTTGTTCATCAACGTTGTCTTATTTCCTACCTTACTTTCAACATTTTTGCAATTTACATTGCCCACTTATCTACAACAGGTAAAGAATTAAAACGCGTTTCAATCTTTTTGGGACACCCTGTATATATATATATATATATATTATTGCAGTGTAACTCAATATTTAATATTCAGCATACAGCATTATATTTTACATTATATTACAATCTGAACTACTTGTTAAAATTAAATACATAAAGCACTTTATATGTGGCATTTTCAAACTTATTTAAAATAAATTTTCAAGTATATTTATTATTGTAAGACTGTTGAAGTATTTCTTTTCTTGACTGGCCACTAATGCATTCAGCTTGTAACACGTCTGGTACAATTTAGGGATTGGATTCTGGGTTCCGTTTAAGTACTTCTTTGAGTTCGAAATATGTCTAATTACTCTAAATTTAGTATATGTACTGCGCTAAAAGCTGTAGGACGTTTGAGCTTTGTTTCTAAGGAGGAAGATGTAAATCTTTAAATAATTCATGTAGTGCATTTGGTAGTATGTATGAGCAAAATCTCGGAGGCCGTTGAAAAATATCTAGATTTCGATCGAATATTGTTTTCAGATTATTTACGTCTAATAATCTATACTATACAGAAATGTAAAGAATTATGTGAAATATCTTTTATTTATTAATATTAAATTGTAAACAACGTTTGACATATAGTTTACATAAATATTATGCAGGGTGATTAAAAAAGAATGGACCAAACTTTACGAGATAGTAATATACACCAAACCAAGCATTTTTCGTCATAGTTTACCAGGTCGGAGTTTACCGGGATGAAACGTAAAAGCGTCCGTGGGCGCTTAATAGTGAAACCGATGAGGTGAGGCGATAACACAAGAATGACTTAGTCATAAAATGACATTTAATAAATAATAATTACAGAAATGGCTCAAACGAGTGACCGCCAACCTGAATGCACGCCTCATAGTGTCTTTGGAAGGATTGGCGAACTCCCTCGTGAGGCAATAGCGGCCGAAATTCTGGCGATTTCAGATTCAAGGGGAGTGTCATAAACGAGACTTTTGAGTTATCTCCACGAAAAGAAGTCAAGGCACGATAGATCGGGTGATAGTGAGGTCAAGCTATTGGACCACCTTGTCAAATCAATCGGCCCGGGAAATTGACGTCCAGATAGTTCTTTATCTCTCGCCCAAAATGGGGGCGAGAGGTACGGACTTGCTTAAGGTTTCTTTTTCTTCTCCAGATGAAATTTGCATATCTTCAACCAAAGAATAACAACCAGAATGACGCTTTTAAGTTTGCGGAGCGGCCGCTTCCCAAAAAGTAAGCGCTCTGTAACGCCTGTATGTTTAATTTCCGACCCGGTTAAACTATGACGAAAAATGCTTGATTTGGTGTGTACTACCACCTGGTAAAGTTTGGACTATCTTTTTTGAATCACCACGTATATGCTTTCTGGCTCACTTGGGTATTATTTTTGAAAATGTTTAGTCTATTATAATATGCTACATAAATGTAGCAAATGATACTATATGCATATTACATTAAATTTAGTTTCATTCGGACTTTTGTTTTATTTCTATATATACATAGAGTAAAACAATCTGTTTTATATAGAAAGTAGTCTTATGCTTTCGATCCATTTTAATATGCATGACTGATTTCTCCAATATCGACATTGACTCACTCTGGCAATATTGACATATTGATTGGTTGAAGACCCAGACCGTCCGACTCGTCCAGAGGACTTAGAGTAACCAGTTGGACGGCCGGTCATATTGATTGGTTGTCAAAACTGACATATTAGTGACATTTCAAGTAAAATGGATTTATCTGTCAGATTATGTGTTCCATATTAGTTTTGTGGAATGGGGCACGCATGATTTCTCTAATTTCTTAACTCTACTAAAGAGAACTACGAATATCAATTTACGTATTTAAAATACTAATTTAGCCATTTGCCAGAAATCTTGCCCTGGGATCCAGTTATGTGAGTGAATTCGATTTAAAGTTAATACGAAAACTTTTATTACATTATACAATAGGAAAATCCGAATAACAGATACTTTTTCTGATCAAGTAAATGTTTGTCGGAAGTCAAAACCTCGAATTCAGCTTTAAGTACTTTAACTTAATATAATATACTGTACAAGAAAATGTACTTGGTTTTTTCCGGGACTTAAAACAGGGTATGAAAATATATATATCAGTCATACAATAAGAGTGGAAATTGCATATAAACTATGTAAGCAGGCGCGATAGATCCATTCCCAAATTATCCCTCCCCCATACCTATAAAATGGCTCCGATCCCCTGCGAGGAGGCTTTCTAGAAAAGAAGGCTTTGAGTTCATGTGCAGCTGCCGAAACAAATGAAGAAACAATATGGCTGGAAGAAAACGTGCGGCATCGAAAATTTTACAGGTTTGCTCGCTTAAAAAATCGTAGAAAATGAAATTATACATAAAATCAAAAACATTTGTTTTGTTAGCATGCGACGATATACAAGGAGCCAAATTATGGAATTGCGCTAATCTTACTTTTTCGGATGCGGCGAAATAAAAATCAATTACTTAAAAAAAATGCAAATTTCGATGTATTTTTAAAAAAAAGATTATTATGAAAGATTAAATAGGAAAGATTTATCCTACAGATACATCGATAGTTACATCGTTCAAACATCGATAGAAGAAACGTTCCTCGATCTTTCCGATGGTGAAAAAACGAAACTCTGTGATAATATTTTTGGTCGCTAAGGAACCGACTTTTGTGAAAAGAATCGATTTTTGTGAATGTTATTTTTGTGAATGTCGCTCAAAATTGTGCTTGAACATAAAATAACTAAGAAACGAATTCAAATTTTGATATCACCGAGGTGCACCTTCCCGAGTCCTGAAGTACTTGTGTATAAATTTTTATGGCCGAACGACGCTTAGATTCCTTGCTCCCCCTCACACACACACACACACACACACACACATGCATCTACTTTTATTATGTAAGATACTGCTTTGTGTCTGATCTTTAAGTACTAAGTAATGGCAGGTATTGTTAAAAATGCATAGCGCATTTTACGTCATGTTGTTTCTGGGCTATCAATTAAAATGGGTTTATGGGATAGCAATGAAAACATAAGTATTAGACGTCATACTGATAGATAACTTGATTTAAAATATGCCTTAAAGAAAAATAAAACAAAAAATTATTATCCGACAATGCAATGTATGAAGAAAAACTTCAACCGATTTACATAAACATCAAAATTCTATAAATTTGGAAAGTATACAATATTTAAAGCTAACAGATATAACTAGCGTTGTTCGTGATTTAAAATGTGTAAAAATTCTAAACGCATTCACATGATTTATGGCGTATAAGAGCTCACAAAATGTGATAATAATTATTTATTTTCTTATTCAAAAAGGGGATTTTAAACTAACTACTTCTCGTTTAAACATTCAGATTAATTAAGATAATATTTATATGCGCTTGAATAATATAGTCTATTTTGTACTTTGTGAGCGCAAACCCACCAGTTGTGTGTAGTCCGGCTTTAACCTGTAAGTAATATAATTATGATACATATACTATATATAAGTTCACCACTCTGAAATGATAAGGCATTTTTTCTCACCGTAAAATTTTATTAAAGTAATCATTAAATAGTGTTAAAATAAATATTCAAATTTTCATTTCTAATTTATAAATCGTATTTAGTAATTCTTACGTTGCCTCAAGATAAAATTGTAAAGGTAGCGTTGCTGGTGTGATGATATGATAGATGGCAATGGTGATTGGCTTTAGAGTCAAATAATAATTAGAATAAATGTCCTCAGGAATGGTAAAGGGGTACCTTTGATTCAATGGTTGCAGTCATTTGCAAGTGTTGCACATAGTAGCGGTCATTATTTGTATGTAAATCCCCTGGTCTCCTACGAATTGCCACTCCGTATACAGTATCACTCTGGTTCTTTTCCGACTCGTATCTTACCCCATTCTCAATTCTGGCTGCACTCTCTGCATTATCACTGATATTGGTTCGTCTGCTATAGCTCCGCCTTCATCTGTCAATTGGCTAGCATGCTTGTGTGAGGAGCTTTCTCATTGGTCATATTGCTTGCAGCCCGCGGTCTAGGTAACTCGTCATTGGCCGCCTTACCTCACGGTCCGCGGACCAAAACACCACACTACCCTTCTTCGTGTGTAGGACAACTCTGTTGCATCATAAATTGCTGCAAGATTTCTTTATGGCCTGGTCATAAACCACATAGAATTTAATGTCAAGTCTTGGCATCAGTAATTGTTAGAATAAGCTAATATTTTATGGCTCAGGCCTCAAATTGACGTTTCTTTCTTGGTGCCATATTAAAAACATATCACCTGCCTCATCACACTGTCTCATTACAAAGCAGAGAACGTCGATACACGGAATATCTATATGTTGTGAAAATAATGTAAACTTTCATTTATTGAAAAGTTCGTGACAGCATTCACTGTAAACTAGTTCAAATGTAAAATTACTCATGGGCTGCCACACGATGATTTAGAACATCACTAGTTCATGCTAATAACAACTTGTGCACATCAGCTAAAGTATATTTTAGGTTAATTGTACTCGTATACACCATTTATCATACATGAATAGAAAACAATTTTTTCATTGACCATAATATGTGCCGAAATGTTAGAATACAATGTAATACCATAAGAATGTATTTTTTTCCATGAGATTATAAATATTTTATTAAAAACTTTATATACACTTACTCAC
This sequence comes from Amaurobius ferox, assembly GCA_951213105.1. Classification (NCBI taxonomy): domain Eukaryota; kingdom Metazoa; phylum Arthropoda; class Arachnida; order Araneae; family Amaurobiidae; genus Amaurobius; species Amaurobius ferox. The sequence continues at coordinate 107,485,963 of OX578133.1, read as the reverse complement.
GATTTTACAACTTTGTATTATTATTCACTTTTCAAAACTTAATACATCAAAAGTTTGATTTAAACCTCTTACATATTTTAAGATTTTTATCTAACATTTTTTTTTAGAATTTATGACTTGATTCAAAATGTCTAAGTTGGTTCAGAAAGTCTAAGAGATCGCTTGGTTAAGAAATTTAAAAATTTAAAATTAATTAACGGATGAGTTGAGAAAATTATTTTTTCTCTGGAGTTGTTTGAGATATACGTATGTAGGAGCTGCTGTTAAATTATAAATGTTGGATGGCACGTTAAGTTTTTTATATTGTAATACACATATGGGAGAGATTTAAACGCACAAACTGTATATATATATATATATATTGTTTGTAACAACTCTAGTGCACAATATTTTAATGATATTGATTTTAGAGAAATGAATGATCAAATGACGATTTTGAGAAATTGATGATCAATGAGGATTTTGAGAAATTTAGAGGATACAAAAACATTTTGTATTCAGGTGCACACAATTTTTCTCCGAACATTTATTCATATTTTGATTTCAGAGATGTTTATATATTTAATGACAGTGAATATGTGTTGAGAGATATAGAGAAATAGTACAGGCAGGCAAATACGCTTTTAACTCATCCTAACTTTCCAAGAGGAAGAAATTTACAGGAAAACTCTGATTTTAGTACAAGTATGAGAAATTCATCAGAACCTTGCACTACTATTTCCTGCTTTCAGGAAAAGATTAGTAAACAACAGAATGACAATTTTAATTTTGCTAAAGCTTCTCGGAAATACACTTTACAACCTTTAAAGGAAGTGTTTATTAAATTAAAAACTGACTTTAATTTTGAAAAAGACTCTACAATTTTGTTAGAGCCTAGAGATGCCACTGAATTTTCAGCTGAACAAGCTTTTGTGGCTAGAGCTGTGTATAAAGCTCCTGAGAAAGACTTTATTTTTGCTCGTGTTACTAATTCCTTTGACAAAAGTATAAACATTAATGAAGGTATGAAACTTGGCACTGTGCAACTTGTTAGAGGGATGAATTCTGCAGTCATAAATAAAATTGATGATGAGATCCCAATTGAGGATAATGACAAATTTGAAGTTTGGGGTGGAGTTTTGATGGTTGCAAAATTGGTTGGTTTTGATGGTTGCATTGATTGGTTGCAAAATTTGTTAAAAAAACATAGAAATGTTTTTGCCAAATCAGTTAGCGTGATTACTGGATGTGACACAATTCTCCATCGAATTAATTTAGAGACTGATATCCTAATAAAACAGAAACCATACCGTGTGCCACACCATTTGCAGGAGTTAAGCAAACAAGTATCAGAACTTATAGACGCCAAAATTATTCAACCGAGTGTTTCTCCATATAACACTCCTGTACTTTTCGTAAAGAAACCAGACTGTTCTTACCGTTTAGTGGCAGACTATCGCAGAATTAATTCTGTAACGACTAGTGAAGTATTCCCGATTCTAAACATAAATGAGCTTATAGAAAACTTATCTGGTGCAACTAACTTTTCTACAAGTTTTTACCATTTATGCTTAACGCCTGACGACTATGAAAAGACTGCATTTTTCACGCCTGATGGACACTTTGAGTGGTGCATAACCCCCTGCATCATGTATACGATCATTTGTACTCTTGTAAAATATTACATAATTACTAATATTACTCTGAGTTAGACGGCAGTTGCCGATATCTTACTTATTTTCGACCTCTTCTTATTTACGAGAAACTAACACAATTTAGCTATATCTATTTGGTACTGACTTTCTCAAAATTTAGATTTTCAAATTTGATGACGTGAAGCCACTTCACAATTTGGTAATCACAATTTATTTTTCACAATTTGGTGCCGTTAGGTACCCTGTAGTGTTAGCCTTTGGAAAAGAGCATTTATTAAGAACGTAAATTTTCTTAATTTCATGATACAGAAATTTGAAATTTTGTTTGTGTGGAAAAGCAAATTTAATACGATGAAACAGCTATATTATTGCAGTGAATTATGTTTTATTGATGATGTTTATGTATATTAATTCATAAGATGAAAGTAATATTTCAATGGTAAAATGTTTGGCTCAATATGATTGCATTTACTTATAAAAATATTCTGTGTGCTTTGGATTTTGAAAGCGTTCTTTAGTTCTGAGTATTTTATGAGTTCAAATAACTTGTGGTACAATTAATTTCATAACAACGTGTGTGACCTTTGAGAGTATGTAAGGTGGTCATTTTACATGCATAAAATCTTAAATTTAATAAAATCGTGCATAGTATTTTTTGATGAGATTTTTATTTGAAAATAATACCTTAAAAATTATTTTGGCAAATTCTGTGAATGTTACAAATTTTTTCGTATGCTAAAAATTTGTTTGTGTTTTAATGATTTAGTCAAGTGTATTTACAAAAGATTATACTTACAATAGTTCTGCAGATTTATATCTGATTTAAATTAAACTTAAATCATTACTCAGCTTTTGCTGATATGTTCTAATTTTTAAAATTTAGAAATCTGCCTATTGATTCATATGGTTAACCTGACTATTTTTGTTGACTTAGTGCATACTGTGCAATGATATTTATTACAAATTTACTGTTGTTTATATTGCTTCGGGTGTTGTAATATAATTTAATTACATTTACTGAGAAATTTTGAATACAAATGACTGAGTTTTAGTGCCAGATATTCACAGTAAACATGCCCCTGCATCATGTAATGCCCCTGCATCATTTCAAAGGTTGATGTCTCTAGTCTTGTATGGAATTTCTGGAATATATATTGATGATATCATTATATCTTCTAGTTCATTTGAAGAATATTTAAGGAAAATAGAGGATATCTTCATTCGCTTAAACAAATATGGTTTAAAGCTTAAACCCTCTGAATATCAGTTTTTCAGAAAAACTATTAAATACTTAGGATTCCTTATGTCTGCAGGAAAAGTGCAACCTGACCCACAGAATGTAGAAGTTGTGAAGAAATTTAAGATTCCAAGTTCAGTGAAGAATGTGCGCCAATTTCTTGGTTTGACCTATTTTTACAGAAAATACATACCTTTATACCTAATTATGCTGAAATCACGCTACCATTGACCAATATTTTAAAGACTAAAGATTAAGATAAAAAGAAGAAATTTGAATGGTCTGATGATGATCAAAGATCTTTTGAAGTACTCAAACATAAACTTTTGTGTAAACCTATTTTGGCACTTCCTTATTTCAATAAAACTTTTGTGCTACATACTGTTGCTTCCAACCATTCGCTTGGAACATATTTATCACAGGATGATGACAAAGGTCATTCCCATCCAATTTCTAATGCCAGTAGCAGATTGAATGATGCTGAGTGTAAATACAGTGTTGTAGAGCGTGGAGCTCTTGCTGTGGTTTGGTTCACGAATTATTTTAAACATTATCTTATAGGTAGACGTTTCACAGTTTATTCTGATCGGCATTCCTTATCTTTTATTTTTAAACTTAAAGACCCTACTTCTAGGTTAGCTAGATGGATTGATTCTTTATTTCAGTATGATTATAAAATTATTCACAAACCTGGTAGAATGAATTTAGTTGCTGATTATTTGTAGAGGAACGTTGTTGAAAATTCTGTTTCTAAAAGTTGTATCCAGATATAAAGTTATTAATACTAGAAAAAATTCAATTCATCTAGTGTTAACAAAGGCTAATAATTCTGGTAATTCAAGTAAAAGTAATGCTAATGAAATTAATGTTATTGGTAACAATTCTAATGAAAATTCCTTAAATCAGTGTAACAACAGTATCCAAAGTGATGAACTTTAAAAAGATTCAGCCAATGCTACATTACTTAATAGCATTAAAAATACATCACAATCAGATCATAGGTGCAATAAAATAAAAGAATTTTTGGAAAAAATATTAAGTCATTCCTACAGAATTTGACATCTTTTATGAAAGGTGAAATGCTTTGGTGCACTCGTAAAAATCATAGACTTACCAATATCAAGAAAGAGTTGTTGACTTTATCTTCAATTAGTCGAAGATTTTATTGGCAGGGAATGTATACACAAACAAGTAATAATGTTTCTTTTTGTGAAGTTTGTGTTATAAATAGAGGATATAAGAATAACAAAGCACCAATTCAGATATTTACGAAATCTAGTTATCCATTTCAGCGCTTTGCGCTTCATTGTGTTGGACCTTTACCTATCTTTAATTCAGGAACGCGATTTATTCTAGTAATTATTGATTATGTTACACGTTGGCCTGAAGCTTATCCACTTGCTTCTATAAAAACTGAAGACATACTTGAGTTCTTGGAGAAATCCTTTGCTCAGCACGGAATACCTCAACATATAGTGACAGATCGTGGAACTAACTTCATGTCTAAAACAGCACAAAGTTTTTATAAGTAGTTAGGCATCATTAAACATACGACTACGTCATTTCATCCACAATCAGACGGCTATGTACAACGCTTCAACGCCACGCTCGTGCTCTCGTTGAAGAATATTATTTATGAAGAACAGGATAACTGGGACAGATTAATTCATTTTGTGCTTTTCGAGCACCGTTATTCAACCCATGCTTCCACAGGTGAATCGCCTGCTTACTTAGATTATGGAAGAGATTTAACAATTCCAAATACTTTAATTACTGGATTTAAGACTCCCACACATGATTCAGTCTATGACTATGGAAAAGACCTGCAATATCGTCTGAAGAAAATGCATGACATGGTCAAAATAAATCTTGAGAAAAATTCTTAAATTCAGCAACAGCACAAAAAGGCAAAACGGCCTGATATTAAACCAGGAGACTTAGTATATTTATACACTCCTTATTTACCCCTGGGACAATCGAAGAAGTTGAACTCCTTTAATAGAGGACCATTTAGAGTAATAAAGAAAACATCTCTAGTTAATTTCCATATTCAATACGTAATGAACCCTATGAATGAACAATTGGTCCCTATAAATCGTATTACATTATTATCTCCTAGAAGGATGGAACTTCAAACGTATGCTCAATAGAAATATGTAAGCAGAAGCATAAACTCTTCAACAAATAGTCCTACATAAGTTAATCCTTCATCAAATAGTCCTACATCAGTTAATCCTTCATCAAATAATTCTTCAGTACCAAAACCTTCATGTTTTTCTAACTCATCAAATATTACTAATAATAATAATGCCAATAGGACTGTGAAAAGAGTCAGATTTAACCTTCCATTATCAATTAACTCACCTGTTCCTGGAAATCAACTAAGTGTTCCTACTGCTAGAAACAAACAACCTTCTCCATCATTTAATGCTAATTCCAATAATAGGAGAAGTAGATTTGTTTACAACATTCGCCACAACAAAAGCAAAATTTTTTCTCTGCAAATAGAGGTACTAAAACACCATGCAATTTAAGGTCTTGTTGAATCATTGATAGATATCGGCACTTTAAAATGAGTCTCATATTCATAAATTTTTATTTATATGCAAATGATAATTATGCATTCAGATTTATTTATTTCTTATATTGAATTGTTTATGTTTAATTAACAATTATTATAACTTGATATAAATCTTTAAAATCTATGATAAAATATCTTTGTAAATCAGTTTTAGAAATTTTACATATTTAATTATAATTCTGTTTAATTATTGAAAAATTTAATTCTGTTAATTCTGTGAGAAGCCTGACTCTATGTTGATGTTATAATGCATTTAAATTTAAATAATCTGTTTAATTAATTAATAGAAATCCTTTTAAGCAATTTCTCAGTTAACTACTAAACTTTACTAACTACTCTTTAATATTCTGAGAGAAATTGTTTTGACTTTTTTGTGGTTGGATGATTTGTATAAATTTCGACAAAATAATTTTGAAATTTTACTTTGCACTTTGTTCAACTGAAAATGATTGATTCATGAAATTAATTTATTGAAACAATAATTTATTCTGTTAATTGAAATGACATTTTATGTTTAATTACTGAAACTTAGAAAATTTATCACATATGAAAATTATTTGAAAATTTAATTGTATGATATTTAATTCAGGATTTTGGAAGTTGAATTACTTGATTGGTTTGTTAAAATGTGGCATATTTAAATGGCAATAATCTGAATTTATTTCATGAATATTTAATTCCGAGTTAAAGAAAACTTAATTAAGTCAACTTCATTTGACAAATCTTGAACTGTATCCTTGAGACCGAGAGAGATGATTTTGACTTAAAATTTATTTACAACATTTTAATTTTATTTTTGAGCTCCTGTTACACTTACTTTATTTTGACTCATTTCACAACTGACTTTCAGGAGGCTCCCTCTCTCAGGTCTCTCACTCAATTGAATTGACACATAATTTAGATATCATAAAATGAGAATTTATTTTCAAATTAAATATATTAAATATTTTAAAATATTACAATTTGATTGAGTCAGAGAGGACTCATAATTTTGGAAATTTCACAATAATATCATATTTTATTTTCATATCATAATTCTTAATAATTACATTGCCCTTACATATAATAATTTTCATTTAAACTTTTCATCATTCCTTGATTCACTTATTATTTTGAAAGTGAATATTATTGAATAAGGATTAAAATTTTTTTTGATGACATGATATGTATATTGCAAACTTCATTGCAAGCTACTATATTAATTACTATAATTTCATTATTTTCTTGCAATTGAAGTTTTTTTTTAGTCAGGCAAAGGTGTCCTGACATCATCGTGGTGTGTAGTGATGTGTTAAATGTTTGTAAAGCAGTCTTCATCGCAATTTTTGTAATGTGTTACAGTGTTTTATGTATGTTTCTTTATGCTTTCATTGTTAAGGATCAATTCTGCAGTTGGGACATCTTTGTCAACTTTAGGCTCTCTTTTGGACCTTGCCCAGTGAGTGATGTGTACTATGTGTACTGCCCATGCATTTGGATCTTGCAGGTGTGGTGTGGTGGTGTGGACTCACACTACCCTTCTTCAAAATTGCTAATGCCAGTATCCATGGTTTCTGAAGACAGCGTTAGGCTTAAAGCTTCCTATTGTGGTTTGTGAGAGAAAAAATTTCCTTTATGTTCGAAAATTTTTACGCCGAAGAGGAGGGGAGTGTCGTATCGACTTTTGGATCACCATCTCAATTTCCTGCGTTTTGGAGCCATTTTATCGAAATATTTTCTATTTTGGGCTTTGTCCTCGTTGATTAATCTGGAGAAATGCAGTTTTGTTTTCACCGTTAGATCTTGTCGCCAACGTTCGTCTGGAAGTGACGTTTGTTGCTTTGTTGCGGTTTTAAGTACGATACGACACTGATGTAGGTGTCGTTTATCTAATAAGGGCTTGATTGATGGGTGACGTATGAGCTGTTCGGATGACGCTCGTGGTATTTGACCCTAAATTTTGGTGGAGTGCGGATGACCGAGAGGTGACGGCGTTTCTACGAAGATTTGTTGAGTTCGCGTGGATTGGAAAGGATGAATATATAGAATGTATGAATTAAAGTTTGGAACGTGGGAACTAGAATTATGGATGAACAGTAGTGCCCGTTTGTAATCTTATGAAAAGATAAGATTTTTGGCGATGGTTTGGCAACTTACGTTTCCGACCGCCAAAGCTGGAATAGCGCATAGATGCAGTATAGTATTCACACATGGAAGTGCTACCCAAGAATATGAATAACCTGCATGTCTAGTGGAGTAACAAGTTGTGCCGAGGGATTTAGAGCGTTCCAGCAGGAATATGCTAGACTTTAAACTTTTGGTCATCCAGGGCCCATCGAGTGTTCAAATAGCGGTTGGAGTTAGTGTGTTACAGCCTCCCCTCTAATTGGAAAACCCTACTGTATAGCTGAGTACGTGAATAAATTGTAAGTACATTTCTAATATTGATATGATCTGCGTCAAGGTTAATTACTATTGGACAAGGTTAATTACTATTGGACAAGGAGATGCGTATATGTAATTGTTTGAAAATATAGTTAATTTCTATTTGAATAAATGTTTTGTCATTTAATTAACTTGCTCTGCTTTCCACAATTTGTTTAATTTATGCGTTGCTCATTTCCATCAACATCGATCTATGGCTGGCCAACCAATTCCTAGAATCGGCCAGGGAATAGAACCTGGTCAACACGATGCATAACATTATTAGGTGATATCAAAAATACTATACGATCACCTGTACTCTTCTAAAATATTAATTACTAATATAACTCTGAGTTAGACGACAGTTGCAGATCTCTTACTTATTTTCGACCTGTTGTTATTTACTAGAAACTATCACAATTTAGCTATAACTATTTGGTACTGACTTACTCAAAACTTAGGTTTCACAATTTGATGCCGTGAAACCACTTCACAATTTGGTAATCACAATATATATATATATATATATATATATATATATATATATATATATATATATGTATATATATATATATATATTAATTCACGAAAATTCGTCTTTGAATCGTATGGATTCCGTTCCGACTTTTCCAAGATAAACCTTGTGAAAATATTTTAGGTCATTAGGAACCGATTGTTGGAATATTAGCGAAAATATTTTGTAAATCGGGTTAAAACATAAAGTTACTAAAAAATTGAAAGAAGTTACGTTGAGGTGCATTTATCCGGGTTTTGAAGTACCAAAGTACAAAATGTCATGGCCGTATAGCACTTTCAGCTGCAGACTGCACAGACATTTTCTTTTATTAGGTAAGATAGAGATTGAAAAACGAGGAATAATTGGAAGTGAACGATGAAAATCCACTTATTGATAAATACACATAAACGGAAAAAGAATGCAATACATGGTATAATTAAAATGTGCTCAAATGTAATTTCATTGCGGATTATATTCACAAGATGGTTAATATTTTACTATAGTTTTTGTGTATTCAAATATAAAAGTAACAAAGCTTCTTGCCAGATATTTATTTGATAAATTTTACTTTTAAAGTTATTACATATACTAAACTTACAAATATATCAATCAGATTTTATTATTTTATTTTTTGACTTTCATTCTTAGTTAATTTTTTTTTGTATTTAGAGAAATAAAAAGAAACGAAATTAGAGACTGAAAAAGATATCGTTACCGTTTCATCATAATTTTGCAAGCGGAAATAAAGACCACGAAATATATCAACGTCAAAACTTTAATCAATTGCAGGATTCTACATTTTTTCAGAGTAACGAATTGGAATCGAAAATAAGAATAAAATGACTAAAATTATACGAAAAATAATAATTCCAAAATATAAAAGCATAAGTAAATACTTGCATTAATGTTCCATTCCGCCTTACTTAATTTCTTTTTAATTTAAAAAAAATAACTAAATTTGATTCTGATTCTTTTAGTCTCCAAATTGCATTATAGAAGTATAATCGTGACATATTAATTTACAAAACCTTATTTTATAAGCCTCTTTTGAAGTGACTATTCTTCATTTACTGTCAAATAATAAGAGCATATTTCCATAAATAGATTAAACGGAAATCACTCGGTTAAATATTTCCTCATTTGTTCTGTAAAGTAAATGTCATATTATGTGCACGGCTCTGAGTTTTTAATTTTGTTTATATTTGTAATTCGGATTGATATTTGAGGACAGTGGAGATATTATTTTGCAAAGCTTGTATCGGAATTATGTTACATATTTGAAATATCGACATGCCTGAAAATGGGTTGTTAGAAAAATCTGTGTTTTAAAACAGAAAATATAATGAATAGATAATTATGTTTCACAAGATGTTTAGTCCGTAATATGATGAGGTATATAAAGTTTTGTAAACTATTTGGTTTCATATTGGCATATCTGTAGCACTTGTGCTCCTATTATTCCCCGATACATGCGGACCACGCACCTTTCTTTTCATTGTTAATAAATGGTATATAAACACCGAACGAAATTTGGTTACTAAATAAACTCCTAATTATCTTTTATTCCAAAGCGGTAATTGATACACGCAATCGAAAATATAATCCTGTTTATATATAAGATGTATTTTTATACATATTTCTTTATTATGTGAATCGTATAAATAAAAAAAATATCGTCTGCAGTAAAAACATATTTGATCGAATTGCGTTGTTTGTGAAGGAAGAACCTTGCTTTCCTACTCGGGAAATGACCTCTAGATCTTCGAATTGGCCAGCCGACGTTCTTCATATGGCCAGAATTCATATGGCCTTCGAATTGGCCAGCCGACCACTTCATATTATTTTTACCCCAGGTTAGCTTCCTGCGTGATCGTTATCCTCTCGATTTGAAATCGGCGCTCAATCTTTCAGAATCCATTGAATCCGTCGCCAAGTCGCACTACGGGTCACTTTGAGACCTCCGACGTATTTGCCCTAACCTACAGGGTTGATTTGTCTGGGAGTCATTTTAAAGAACCTTGCTCTCCCAACAGGGAATCGAACCCTGGATCTTCGAACTGGTCAGATGACGCTCTACTGTTGGGCTATTGGCACGAGCTCTTATTGCAAGATCTTATTATCGAAGTGGACTCTGCATGCTATTCTTGCAGTAAACCTAACTTGACAACAAAGAGGTATAGGAAAAACTGCAAGACTCCAGTAAGGAATATTGTCCAAATAACATTGTAAATAGTTAAAATCTTAAAAATGCTCACAATGGTTTTATCCGATGATTTTAGTTTAAATCAATCATTTTCTAAAAATACATTTCAAATGTTAAGCATATTTCAAGAAAACATATCGTTATTATTTTCAAAATTAGTGGCCGTTCAAAACTTGAATTTGTTTGGCATTAATTGGAAAATCTAATTTTATGGCAACCAAATCCTAGATTTAAAAACTCGTTTCCAGAGAGTTAATTCCGCAATCGTCTGCAATATTTTTAAGATTAAAAATATTGCAGACGATTTAAAAAATATACTATTTCATTTGCGTTATATAGTCTTGCGATGTAGAATCTTGCAGTCGTAAGCACGAAATTTCACTAAATGTGCATGAACAAATAAAACTGAGTAAAAAGGCTCACGTAGCTTCTACAATGTATTCAAGTTAGTATGGCGCAAGTATAAGTAACATATAATTTTCTTCAAAATAGGTTTCTGAAAATAATCGTCTGCATAATGTTTTTTTATAGATGATTAAATTGTGCGTTTTTATTAATATCTCGATAACTTCTGGCCCTAGAAAATCGAAACATAGACGGGGTCACGGTGAATTAGAGAATACTTGGTTACTATACCAAATCCTAATTAATTTACGACCCCCTTGAAACTCCCTGTATTTTGAATCAACTTTAGAATCCCCAGTTAACAAAACGACAGATTATCAAAGAAATTAAACTTAATTTTTCCAGATAATGAATTGACGTTAATTTGGCGACACATTTTAATTTGAGTTAGTGATATTGGGCGAAAGTTTTCGCCAAAGTCCCTAAATTTGTCGACAAGTGGGGTAACTAGGCAGACCTTATACCATTGGATAGGTCGGATGGTCTGGGTCTGAAAAAAAAGACAGACGGACAGAGAAAAGGACTTTCTTATACTACCAGCGAAGTTTGCACGCTTTGTGAGCTACGTGAACTTGGATCAAATTTGTTCAAGTTTGTAATTGTGATAAACCGTACAAATTTGAAACTTGCGCGCAAAAATTCTCTCAAACTTTAAAAAATAAAATCACACTAAACAGGTCCGTTTTCCCTCATGAAAACTTGCTCTCAATAATATATCGAAGTTTTTCAAATGTGCTATGAAATTTTGTGTACATTTGGTTGAATGGGGAGTGTCTGTTTTTCATTTACCAGTGATGAGCGGCTGTGTGATTGGCATTCTGAACAATTTGGACAGAGGAGGTACGCCATGTCCATGCATGGAAAATGGAAACGATGAACATCAACTCCCGTCGACCATTCAAATTGACGGGGTCGAAAGTTATCATCTTCTTTTTATTAGCTTCTAAGGGACATAACTCAATTTAGGAGGGATTATTAAAAAAATAACGGTTTTTGCATTGATCTCAGTATCAGTGAGATGACCCGGCATGAGTATTCTTTGCGCGTGAAACGACTAAGGAATCACTTTTACACAGCATTTTCTCACAATAATAGCAAAACATTCAAACTTTGAAAAGCTATTTCTTCAGATCCAGGGGGTAACTTGAGAAACGGATTCAGCCGACTATTTGAATTTCATGAGTTTTTCAGTCCTCGGCGTTTCAACCGGGAGACTGACTGACATACTGACATTGCATTTTTATAATCGTGATACGGTGAGTGTTATGCATTTACTGACATGGAGTAATAGCATAATGAAAAATTCAGTATAGTGCTTTCTGAAACTATGTTTATTATTTAAAAAAAAAATCAAATAGCAGTTAAACTACAAGCATGGTATGACTGATGTGTATGATCATATTAATCTTTCTGATTGGTCGTGACGTAAGTTTTTTATAAATATTAGTGACCCGATATATTCAGAACAGTTCGTGTCTCACAATATTCGCAAATGGAAATAATGTTGTATAATATTAATAACTAATTATTAGTTAAAAATACTGTGCTATTAATTTAACTTTCTTTCCACCAGTACAGTATGCACATCTTCAAAAAAGTAGAAGAGCAATTTTGCTTTTACATACTGTGTCACAGATTATGACTGATGTGTATGATCATATTAATCGTTCTGATTGGTCGTGACGTAAGTTTTTTTTATAAATATTAGTGACCCGATATATTCAGAACCATTCATGTCTCACAATATTCGCAAATGGAAATAATGTTGTACAATATTAATAACTAATTATTAGTTAAAAATACTGTGCTATTCATTTAACTTTCTTTCCAACACACACACAGTACAGTATGCACATCTTCAAAAAAGTAGAAGAGCAATTTTGCTTTTACATACTGTGTCACAGATTTTTTTTGTTTCACGGATCAAGTAGGGAAATGATAATATAATGCAGCGGTTCAAAATACTTCTTTAATTGTTGAAGATATATATAACAGTGAAAATAAAAATAAATAAAGTTTATGGACTTCAAAACTTTAATCAATCTCATAATGATGTACTCTCCAATTATCTGGTTTAAAAACAAAAGTAAACTAAACAGACTCAACTTTTACAGGAAAAGAAATAATTTTAAAGCACACAAAACTAAAGTAAATATTTGCATAACTGCTCCGTTTCTGACTGATTTTTTACAGGAGAAACTTCACTAGTTCACAATCGTTAGTCTTTAAAACTCATTACTGGAGTATAATAATAAAACTTGAATTAACAAAGTATTATTAAATGATATTCCTCTGAAGTGACTGCTCATCTTCATTTACAGTCAGACATGTAAAAGAATGCATAAATGCGAGAAATCATATCAGTAAATTTATTCTTGTTGGTTCTTTCATAAATAAAATGTTCAATTGAAGTTGTTTCGTATTTAAAATTTTTAGAATTGTTTATATTTTACATTATTTTTCAGTTATTTTAAAATGATTTTATATTACAAAGCTGGCATTGGAATTAAGACTTCTGTCTGAAATATTGATCTTTACAATTAGCTGTCAGAAAATCGTTCTTTTTACTTTCCCGACATACATAGTATATGTAAAGAGAAAATATTGCGATGGGTTTAAAAATTCGACACTCAGATTCTGACGGATTTATACGTTTTGAGCATCCTTGAATAAGAATAAACCACGTTTCACTAATATCTCTGTGTATGTCTGTCTGTAAATCTGTGGAGATTGTATATCTCGAACAAATTAAGATAATCGAATGAAGTTTTGCAAACATTTTTCAACCAATAAACGTCAGAAGTCTATTGATATTCAGGATGGCCGAAAAAGGGAAGATCCTTTTTTTATCAAATATTTTCATTTTCCAAAATTAAAAAAAAAATTAAAAAGAATAAATTTGCTAGATATTATTACAAAAAAGTCATATTATATATACTTTTTTATTTTAAAATGTGTGGCATCATATTTAAAGAATGCTAATATACGTCATTCTTGTGAAATTGCATTTCTTTAATCTAAATTGCAAAATATTTAAAAAAATAAATATATTTTCTAGTAAAAAGTGCAAACTCTGTGTAAGTGTATCCGGAAAGAAACGAATATCATTATTTAAGAGTTTTCTCGAATCGTTCTGGTCATATTAGAAATGCTACTTTGACAGGTGGACCGCAATACCTCTGGAACAAATTGAGCAAATCAAATTATATTAAGATGTTCGCAAATAATAATTATCCGAGATTTTTGAAGAGCTTGGACCAGAGAAAATGCCTTTAATCTTTTAAACGTTTTTTTTTAAATTAAAAATCTGATGTGGGCAGCACATGACTTTCCCTGTCGGCTCATATTCATTTTCTTTTCATTTCTTTTATAATTCATTAAATTGAGTTTAATTGCACAAAATAACACTAAATTTGCATTTCTAATTCATTTTTTATTTTTATTTGGTAATTGGACCTTTTTCCGAAATCGGCGTAACAAAAATGCAAGAAATCTCAAATATCTTGAGAACGGTTAGTCCTAAAGTATAATTGAGTGTGTTATATTCTTTTCCTCGTCAAAAATAGCGTATAAACAATAATTTAATTGATACATTTCAGCATACACCACTTAGTCTTTCTTTTAGATTTTGGCAACTTTAGAGGGCCATTTCGTAAAAAAGGGCAAGTTGTTCTTTTCCGAATCGTACTAAAATCTATATATAGTGGGGTAACTAGGCAGACCTTATACCATTGGATAGGTCGGATGGTCTGGGTCTGAAAAAAAAGACAGACGGACAGAGAAAAGGACTTTCTTATACTACCAGCGAAGTTTGCACGTTTTGTGAGCTACGTGAACTTGGATCAAATTTGTTCAAGTTTGTAATTGTGATAAACCGTACAAATTTGAAACTTGCGCGCAAAAATTCTCTCAAACTTTAAAAAATAAAATCACACTAAACAGGTCCGTTTTCCCTCATGAAAACTTGCTCTCAATAATATATCGAAGTTTTTCAAATGTGCTATGAAATTTTGTGTACATTTGGTTGAATGGGGAGTGTCTGTTTTTCATTTACCAGTGATGAGCGGCTGTGTGATTGGCATTCTGAACAATTTGGACAGAGGAGGTACGCCATGTCCATGCATGGAAAATGGAAACGATGAACATCAACTCCCGTCGACCATTCAAATTGACGGGGTCGAAAGTTATCATCTTCTTTTTATTAGCTTCTAAGGGACATAACTCAATTTAGGAGGGATTATTAAAAAAATAACGGTTTTTGCATTGATCTCAGTATCAGTGAGATGACCCGGCATGAGTATTCTTTGCGCGTGAAACGACTAAGGAATCACTTTTACACAGCATTTTCTCACAATAATAGCAAAACATTCAAACTTTGAAAAGCTATTTCTTCAGATCCAGGGGGTAACTTGAGAAACGGATTCAGCCGACTATTTGAATTTCATGAGTTTTTCAGTCCTCGGCGTTTCAACCGGGAGACTGACTGACATACTGACATTGCATTTTTATAATCGTGATACGGTGAGTGTTATGCATTTACTGACATGGAGTAATAGCATAATGAAAAATTCAGTATAGTGCTTTCTGAAACTATGTTTATTATTTAAAAAAAAAAATCAAATAGCAGTTAAACTACAAGCATGGTATGACTGATGTGTATGATCATATTAATCTTTCTGATTGGTCGTGACGTAAGTTTTTTATAAATATTAGTGACCCGATATATTCAGAACAGTTCGTGTCTCACAATATTCGCAAATGGAAATAATGTTGTATAATATTAATAACTAATTATTAGTTAAAAATACTGTGCTATTAATTTAACTTTCTTTCCACCAGTACAGTATGCACATCTTCAAAAAAGTAGAAGAGCAATTTTGCTTTTACATACTGTGTCACAGATTATGACTGATGTGTATGATCATATTAATCGTTCTGATTGGTCGTGACGTAAGTTTTTTTTATAAATATTAGTGACCCGATATATTCAGAACCGTTCATGTCTCACAATATTCGCAAATGGAAATAATGTTGTACAATATTAATAACTAATTATTAGTTAAAAATACTGTGCTATTCATTTAACTTTCTTTCCAACACACACACAGTACAGTATGCACATCTTCAAAAAAGTAGAAGAGCAATTTTGCTTTTACATACTGTGTCACAGATTTTTTTTTGTTTCACGGATCAAGTAGGGAAATGATAATATAATGCAGCGGTTCAAAATACTTCTTTAATTGTTGAAGATATATATAACAGTGAAAATAAAAATAAATAAAGTTTATGGACTTCAAAACTTTAATCAATCTCATAATGATGTACTCTCCAATTATCTGGTTTAAAAACAAAAGTAAACTAAACAGACTCAACTTTTACAGGAAAAGAAATAATTTTAAAGCACACAAAACTAAAGTAAATATTTGCATAACTGCTCCGTTTCTGACTGATTTTTTACAGGAGAAACTTCACTAGTTCACAATCGTTAGTCTTTAAAACTCATTACTGGAGTATAATAATAAAACTTGAATTAACAAAGTATTATTAAATGATATTCCTCTGAAGTGACTGTTCATCTTCATTTACAGTCAGACATGTAAAAGAATGCATAAATGCGAGAAATCATATCAGTAAATTTATTCTTGTTGGTTCTTTCATAAATAAAATGTTCAATTGAAGTTGTTTCGTATTTAAAATTTTTAGAATTGTTTATATTTTACATTATTTTTCAGTTATTTTAAAATGATTTTATATTACAAAGCTGGCATTGGAATTAAGACTTCTGTCTGAAATATTGATCTTTACAATTAGCTGTCAGAAAATCGTTCTTTTTACTTTCCCGACATACATAGTATATGTAAAGAGAAAATATTGCGATGGGTTTAAAAATTCGACACTCAGATTCTGACGGATTTATACGTTTTGAGCATCCTTGAATAAGAATAAACCACGTTTCACTAATATCTCTGTGTATGTCTGTCTGTAAATCTGTGGAGATTGTATATCTCGAACAAATTAAGATAATCGAATGAAGTTTTGCAAACATTTTTCAACCAATAAACGTCAGAAGTCTATTGATATTCAGGATGGCCGAAAAAGGGAAGATCCTTTTTTTATCAAATATTTTCATTTTCCAAAATTAAAAATAAAATTAAAAAGAATAAATTTGCTAGATATTATTACAAAAAAGTCATATTATATATACTTTTTTATTTTAAAATGTGTGGCATCATATTTAAAGAATGCTAATATACGTCATTCTTGTGAAATTGCATTTCTTTAATCTAAATTGCAAAATATTTAAAAAAATAAATATATTTTCTAGTAAAAAGTGCAAACTCTGTGTAAGTGTATCCGGAAAGAAACGAATATCATTATTTAAGAGTTTTCTCGAATCGTTCTGGTCATATTAGAAATGCTACTTTGACAGGTGGACCGCAATACCTCTGGAACAAATTGAGCAAATCAAATTATATTAAGATGTTCGCAAATAATAATTATCCGAGATTTTTGAAGAGCTTGGACCAGAGAAAATGCCTTTAATCTTTTAAACGTTTTTTTTTAAATTAAAAATCTGATGTGGGCAGCACATGACTTTCCCTGTCGGCTCATATTCATTTTCTTTTCATTTCTTTTATAATTCATTAAATTGAGTTTAATTGCACAAAATAACACTAAATTTGCATTTCTAATTCATTTTTTATTTTTATTTGGTAATTGGACCTTTTTCCGAAATCGGCGTAACAAAAATGCAAGAAATCTCAAATATCTTGAGAACGGTTAGTCCTAAAGTATAATTGAGTGTGTTATATTCTTTTCCTCGTCAAAAATAGCGTATAAACAATAATTTAATTGATACATTTCAGCATACACCACTTAGTCTTTCTTTTAGATTTTGGCAACTTTAGAGGGCCATTTCGTAAAAAAGGGCAAGTTGTTCTTTTCCGAATCGTACTAAAATCTAATCAGCACCAGAGTATCCAACAAGTAACTTATCTACCAAATTTTGTGAAATTTGATCAATTAGTATTTTAGCTAGAATGGATACATGAAATTTTTACAGACCATTTCGTAAAAAAGGCGGGTTCTGTTTTTACGAATCCTACCAAAAACAAATCAGCACCAGGGTCTCACCCAAGTGACTTACCTACCAAATTTTATGAAATTCCGTCCATTAGTTTTTTAGTTAGAGTGGATAAATACAATGCACAAACAGACAGGCACTCACACAGACACACACAGACGTCACGCTAAAAATAGTTTTTCGTGTTCTAGAGGTCTCGAAACGTGTAGATCCGTCGAAAACTCGAGTTGTGATTTTCAGCATATTTTCAATACTTTCCCTATACATTACCATGTATTGCAGGGAAAGTAAATATCTGATGTGGGCAGTACATGACTTTCGTTGCAGACTTATATCCACGTTATCTTTATTTTAATTAAATTTAATTCACTTTTAATTAAATTTTCGTTCTCATTTGGTAACTGGACTTATTTTCAAAGGTGGCGTAGAGAAAATACGAAAAAACTAAAATATCTCGAGAACGGCTAGTTCCAGTGTAATGGGGTTGGTCTTATTATTTTCATCGTTACAAATTACGTATAAAACAAGTATTTAATGGAAATATTTGAGCCATACGTAGTTTTTTAGTTTAGATTTTGACGATTTTTGCTGGCCATTTCGCCAAAAAAAGGCAGGTTATTTTGTTCCAAATCGTATCAATATCTAATCAGCACCAGGGTAACCTACAAGCGACTTATCAACCGATTTTTGTGAAATTCGGTCCATTAGATTTTCAGCTAGAGTGGATACAAACAATTTTCGCGAGCCATTTCGCAAGAAAAGGCGGGTTCTTTTATCCCGAATTGTACCTAAAACAAATCAGCACCGGAGTTGCCCACAAGTGACTTACCTACCAAATTTTATGAAATTCTGTCAATTAGTTTTTTAGTTAGAGTGGATAAAAAGTCTGTACGGACAGACACGCAGACACACACACACACACTCACGTCACGCTAAAAATGGTTTTTTCGTATTCTAGAGGTCTCGAAACGTGTAGATCCGTCCCAAACTCGAGTTGCGATTTTTGGCATCATTCCAATACTTTCCTTATACATTACCATGTAGTGCAGGGAAAGTAAAAATCTGATGTGAGCAAGCAGCACATGACTTACTCTGCAGATTCGAACTCATTTTGTAATTTTTTATTTCATTATGCATTAAATTGAGTCTAATTGCTGAAAATAATATGGATAATTTTTTAATATTATGTCCAATCCGTTTTTTAACACTTTACAACAAAGTTGAAAAGTGTTTATGACTTTGTTCATTCTGTCTGTCTGTCTGTCTGTCTGTCTGTCTGTCTGTCCGTTAGCACGGTAACTGCCGTAAAAATGACTTAATCAAAATGAAATTTTAGTATGTTGTTCAGACGGTCTGTAGGACCTATGGGAATATAAATGAATAATATCACCCAATTAGTTTTGGATTGAACCCGGGTTGAAAAAATGAAATACATTGAGCCCTATGGGACCTAATTTTTCAAACATTTTTTAAGCGGTTTTAAAATTCACAAATTACTTCGAAAATTTTAGGTAGTAGTCAAATTGTTCCATAAAATATATAAAAAAAATTGAGCGAAATATATTCAGTAGTTTTTTAAATAAAAATTAAAATAATAATTACACATCTTATATGAAACGATCACGTGACCATGATATGAAACGATCCCATGACCCACTTCAAAATGATATATGGCATCCATCTTGTTTCAAAATCGTGATTTTTTAAAGTTCTTTTTAATTCATATTGAGTGTTGTATCCGTCCTAAAACTACTTTATTTTTGCTTAAATTCTGTGCATCTACATACTAAAACAACACAATGACAATATATTTGAGTTTAAATTCTCATTCAAATTTGATTATTTCTACAACTAAGCCTATTTTTCACCTATGTAAAATGTAAACAGCAAAATATGTAGAATGAGTTGTATTAGAATTACTGTATTTCTTTAACACAAAATAATTCAGTCTATGGAGTCTGCATGGCTGATATGAATGAAATATTAATTGATTTTATAAACAGAAGGACGATTTTTTTCGATGAAGTTTTAAGCATAAAGTTTATGAATTGCAGCTTCATGGTCTTAATTTTTAAATAAAATACATTATTGTAGTATTGTGATGGATGAAATGGAGAAAGTTATGAATGAAATCCTGTTTTTATAGAGAGATCCAGGAGTGTTATTTTTCCTATGACGTCATTTGAATCTATTTCAGTTGTTTTCGATGAAGTTTTCAAATCTAATAAATTATCGTAGTATTATGATATTTTTAAAAATATTACCGTGGAATGTATTGCATTTTAGAGATATTTAAACCAGGCAATTTATATTTCAATGCCGTCATTTGAATGAAGTTCATTTTTTTCAATGAAGGTTTAAGTTTTCAAATATAATAAATCAATGTAGTATTGTGATAAGTTTTAAAATATTACCGAGGAATGTATTGCATTTTCGACTTTTTTAAATAAAATTTCATTGAAGTTGGAAAGTGTTTCATAATCAATGCTTTAAGCGTGATTGATCTTTCTTGTGTCATTTCGTTTGGCAACTTAATTCACTTTATCCTACAGTCATGGGGTCAGATTTATTCGCTTAGCTGTCACATTTTACATTTAGAACAAGTACTTAAATAATATATTTCATCAATTTTAGTCATTTATTTCAGAGTTTCACTAACTTGCACATGTAGTATTTTATTTTAGATCGAATATGTTAGATTTGAGGGTTATTTTGCAAAAAAAAAAAGGCAAGGCAGATTCTTTTTTTCCGAATCATATCAAAATCCAACCAGCATCACAGTATCCTACGAGCGACTTATCTACCAAATTTTGTGTATTTTGATTAATTAGTATGTCAATTAGAGTGGGAACATACAATTTTTGCGGGCCATTTCACAAAAGAGGGCGGGTTCTTTTTTTCCGAATCGTACCAAAAACTAATCAGCATCAAGGTCATACCCAAGTGACTTACCAAATTTTATGAAATTTAGTCGATTAGTTGAGTTAGAGTGGATATATACAATTTTTGTGGGTCATTTCGTAAGAAAATGCAGGTTCCTTTTCGAATCGTATCAAAATCTAATCAGCACCAGGTTGACCTACAAGTGATTTATCTACTAAATTTTGTAAAATACGGCCCAGTAGTTTCTCAGCTAGAGTGGATACAGACAATTTTTGCTGGCCATTTCGAAGAAAAGGAGGTTTTTTTTTTATCCCGAATCGTACTAAAAACTAATCAGCACCAGGGTGACATTTAAGTGACTTACCTTCCAAATTTTATGAAATTAGGTTCATTAGTTTTTGCGTTAGAGTGGATACATACATTGCACAGATAGACATACAGACAGGCAGACACACAGACACACAGACGTCACGCTGAAAATAGTTTTTTCGTATTCTAGAGGTTTCGAAATGTGTAGATCCGTCTAATTGCGATTTTCGGCATGATTCCAATACTTTTTCTATACATTACCATGTATTGCAGGGAAAGTAAAAATCGAAAAAAAAATATATAAATAAATATGGTAATTGTTTTCTTTTTTTTACAAAAATTGCTATTTTATATATAATGTTTTTCAGAAAAGAATGACATAATTTACAGAATGGTAACATGGTCCTTTCTCGAAATATTATACATTTTTTTAACCTAAAAGGAAAAGGATAATAAAACATTTTAATTACTATTAAAAAAATAAATGGCTGGTAAGTACTTATAATTAAAAATAAATAAACACCATTATTAAAAGTTATGATACATTATAATATTTACTCTTCACAAGGAGCGTCATATATTTGTAAAAAAATTGATCAATTTACAAAAAAATCAGGGAAACTTCTTTTACTTGTTAATAACATAAACTTTACGGATTTTTAACGCGCTCTAGTTATAACAATCCTCTAATTTGAAATACCGTTTCCTACATTATCGAATTTTTCTAATCTATAGAGAAAGTAATATGCAGGCCACATCATCTTTCATTTAAATATCAAAATAGCTGGATATCTATCACAATGCTCCTTATAAAAATGAAGATTGTCATTAAAGAAAAGAAATACAAAAACTTTATGATGGAAACTTCATATGGTAGCAAATGGTGAGTGTACTACACTTTTGAAGCAACAGCTGAGTATTTTGGCATACTTAATTCGTACAATTATACGAATTTTAGAAAAAAAAACAGAATCTCCAGCACTAAAATGAAAATTCTTAGTAAACCCCCTACCATTCCCCGGCATTTGATGATGAATCCATATCATTCGTCCTCTAATCTATAGCCAATCCTGAGAAATAGATGTTTCAAATAAAGTGAAAAACAAATCGGAAGTTGAAATCTTTGGGAACTTCCGACCTTTCCTGAAATTTAATGCTGAATTTATACCAGTCATCATCTAAGCTATAATTATAACAGATTCCGAGAAACAGATGTTTTAAGAAATAAGAAAAATGTAAATTTTTTAATCAGGAGTGATTTAATGCTGAATTTATATCAGTTGTGATCAAATCTATCGTGTATAATCTATAACTAATCCTTGAAATAGATATTCCAAGGAAACGTTTTGAATCGGAATTGGAAAAGAAACCGGAAATATAAAATTCTTAGTGAATCACCCTACTTCCACCTGAATTTGATGTTGAATATATATCTTATCATCTAAGCTATATCTATAGCCAATTTTGAGAAATAGATGTTTCAAGTAAAATGAAATTTTTTGAAATGGAAATGGAAAACAAATGGAAGTGAGGATCGTTAGTATATCCCCTTATCTCTTCCAGAATTTGATGCTGAATCCATATTAGTCATCGTCTAAACTTTATCTATAGCAAATCTCGAAAAACAGATGTTTCAAGGCAAATGTTTTCAAAATATAATAGTATGACAGAATTTTTGCCTCCAGCAAAAATTGTTTGGTTACAATCGTGAAAGTCATGACATTTTATGTATAGGTAAATATGTATTTCATGTTAGTTTCAAGATTTATATATATATTTTTAAATTATATAAAAATTAAGCAAAGTTATTTTCTGGTTTATAACAAACTTTTTGTATAAAATGAAAACCATCTCTATATGCAATTAATTTTTTGTAGAAAAATCGCCGGTAATAAACTGTGCAGTATTTAGGTAAGCAGTTAAAACTGATTGTGAAATGAAGAAAATTCTTTTAAATAAAAATGTTGCGCAAATTGTGTTTGACCTTTTATATGTCAGCATAATAAGAAATTATCATGACAAATGGCATGCAACTTTTCTTCTATTTGACTTGTTAGAAAAGGAAAGGAATTATGAATATTTTCTGAAACTTATGGTGAATAAAGAAAAAAAATTGAATTCCAAAATATCTACAGAATATATGAGTATTACATGCAAAACAAACAATTATCTGATGGAATGGCTATTTAAGAAAAAGTATTATCTGATTATATTACCAAAAATCTAAAAGGAAATATTTAAATTATATATAATATATTAATTATAATATAATTATATACAATATAATTTTGTATATTTAAATTATATTATATTTTATAGAAGCTATAAAACACCATTTCGTTGCCAATTAAAAGTATAATAGGCAAAACTAACTGAGGCCAGAGATAAACACTTTTGGGTCAGTTTTACTGCCATATTTATGTGAGATGTTAATTCTGATTAAGAGCAGTCATGTGATTAATGATCCAGGAGGGGTCGTCAGGGGCTTACCGCAAACGGATTGTCAAGATATTTCTGGCCAACCACCAAGCTAGGACTGACCAAAGCGGAGAAATGCTAAGTTCTTTTTTTACGACGCTGAAAAAAATATCGAGAACCAGAGACGTAAGAGAATCTGACAACGCCTTTGGATACCGGACGCCAACGGACGCCAACGGACGCCATCGGAAGATAGGTCGGACGGTCTGGGTCGAAAGAAAAGGAAAGGAGAGAGAACCTGGAATGAAAAGGAACTCGAGGTGGTTCCAAAGAAAGAAGTGAAGTGAAGTGAAATCCCGACAAAAATAGGTGGTGCCACATCAATAAAAAATATATCCAAACCTCAACTAAGGAGCCAGTGCTGTAGAATGTACGAAGTTGTGAAACGTTTTCGTCTTCGTCTGTGTTGCCAATGTTTACAAGCTAACAACGGGTATTCCCTGCTATAAATGAAAAAAAAAGAAGAAAAGAAACACCCAACAGCAATTACACAATTTACATCGCAAAACAAAACGGAAGATATCATTTTATAATTACTCATTTTATGTACTTAAAAATCATTTTAATATACTTAATATATAATATATACCTTATGATAAATAATGATCTTATATACCTAATTTTTTTATTCTAAAACGAATGACACAAACTTTAAAACGGTAACTTAAACCGTTCTCCAGATATCGTACGATTTTTTAAAATAAATGCACCTAGAAAATTGCGTAAAAATGAACAAGTGCATATAATCAAATATTCAACACTTGGCGATAAATTTTGAAGCTTTGGAAACTGATTTTGCGAAATATCGCCAACTTGTCGACTTTTTTAATGTAGTGAAATGTCGCCAAATAGGAAAAAATGATGCTAAATTGATGAATTAATAATTAACATATTTTAATATAATGAAGTATATTGCTAGCAGATAGCAATATTTCCAATTGTTGAGTTATATTTGCATGAAGCATAAGTTAAATTGGTATTTTATATGCTGCTATCCAGAAAAAAACCAAACAAATGATAGTGTACTTTCAAAGTTAAAAATAGTGTGCCGTGGTTTTTGTTTAACATTATTTCGCATTGAAAGAAGTAAAATACTTGAATTATGTAAGGAAATTGATATGCTGCTCACATAAGATTTTTTGAAAAGGAAACATTGCATTTTTATACACGTCTCTTTATTCAGATTCGTTAGTCTCACAAATTCATTACGTATAATGATAAAACTTAGATTAACAAAGCAATACTTTATGAGATTCATTTGAAGTGATTCTTAATCTTTATTTAATGTTAAACTTGCTAAAAATGTTTCATTAAATGAAATAAATGAAATCGGTAGATTAAATTTCTTCGAGTTATAGATGTTTCAGGAATAAATGTTATGGTATAGCTAGTAAACATAAAATAAAAGCTTTTTCAATTTTTAATATTTGAAATTTAGATTAATATTTAGGTTTAAATAAGGTGACGTGTTTTTACAAACTTTGTATTGGAAATAACCAACGAGTTAGTCTATATGGAGGGAGTGCGGTCCCCCATGTTAGTAGCATGGTCAAACACAGAGAAGGTGTAGTAAGGACGAGGAGGAGAAGGACTTTTATGATTTGGCGATTTATCGCCTAAACTGTGTAGTGTACCTTCTGTTTTTTTTAACTTCTATTAAAGTCGAGGATGAATGGGAAGTTATTACACGTGTTATACGTTATAAGATTTTAAAAAATATGTATGAAGAAAAATACGAAATAGGATTAGAATATTTTTATTACTAAAAAATTTTATTACTAAAGAAAAATTTTGTTAATGAAGTCAATTTCTTCAAACAAAATTGAACTGCAAATCAATTGCAAATAAAATATATGAAATAGATTAGAAGTATACAAATTGAAGAATATGTATAATATAAAACTTTATAATATTTCATATATAGGGAAATATATATATATTCGCTATTTTATCTCATACGAATTAAAAAATATTAAAATATGTGTAACATTTATTGCCTTTTCATCTCTTCCTCCTGAAAACATCTTTATTTAATTCCCATTACCCCCCCCCCCCCGCACTTCCTTTTTTCGAGTTTTTCGTGTGATATTATTTCATTTTAATCATGTTGTAATTAGTTGATGAAGATGATATATGTAGTCCTATTTCAATATAAAATTATTTCAATATAAAATTATTACTTTTGAATCACCTAAGCTAGGTGCTGCAATAGTTTTATTTTTGTCAAATTTCTGTAATTATAATAATTTGGACTTCAATTTATATTAGTCGCACTTGAAAGACTCTGAAGCACGACTTTGGTACATAAAACATGATGTAAGTAAAAATATTTATATTTGTAGAGCTGTTTCTAGATCAAAAAGCCCATTACTTAAATTATGATGAGGAGAATGTAAGGTTCTTTTAGAGTTAAGATTCCTCATTTAATAGATTGCTAACGCGTGATCAAGAAGTCGGTGATTCAAATATTTCTTTGGGCAAGACATATTTCTTTCTCGAAAACTAAACAAGAGTGTAATACCAAAATACTTCTTGAAAACACTGGGAGTTTGATTACCAAAATACTTCTTGAAAACACACCTAGTTTGATGATATATCCTTTGATATTTAATTTGTGAACAATCGAGATTTTTATATGAAATTAATTCTAACCAACATCGGCATCTATAGAATTTATCCGGAGAGGGTGGGGGTGGGGGGATGGGGGCAATCTCAAGGATAGGATTAATAACATCGGCTTATTAAGTACAATTTACTCTGAACTAGAAATGAGATCATGCTCATATTTCAGATCATATATCTTTATGTAAAATGCACTGAAAAATTGTGAAGTAAAATCTAACTGACATTTTCAATGAATGTAAACTATTATATTTTATTTTGAAAGTAAAATTTTATCATACGACACCTCTTTACGCTTATTATCTAAACTCCCTATTTTTCTTCCCTAGCCACCCAATCTTGCGAGTCGCGAAACGTCGCCAAGTTCTACCTCGAAGGGAAAACATATGAGGATACCGAAAATAACTCTATAACTATCACAAAAGTACTCCGAATGTTTTTTAAAGTGTTAGAATGATATTATAAGTCTTCTGCAATATCACAAACACCAAAAATAGAGCAAAACTTTTAATAATATATAATTAAAAGCAATGAAATTAATAGCCAGATGAAATGCACGACGCTAAAATTTAGCAAAATTACTTCTTAACTATATTTGTAAGATATATATATAAAAAAAAAAAACTTACCCATGAAAAGAGTAAAGTCCTCCTTTTACATGATTTTCCTTGCAGTCTTAAGCACAACAGTACATAACCATTATTTTACTATTTATATTTTTCAAACACGCTCTCGGTCAGAAATCGCCATTGAAATGTACAGGGTCACAGTCGGAAGAAAACGGGTTCTCAGGAAATTCGTCCTGACTACAACTCCCTTTATCTTTGATGGCGATTGCAACCCTTAAGCTCTCTCCATTATATACTACCTCGATGGAAATAACATTTCAAACATTGACACGCAATTAAAGTCGCCTAACATAAAACAGTATCGTTTTTAATGTAATGAAAATTAATTATGTTCCGTGGTTGATATTTTCATTATCGTTAATGTAAACAATTAATAAGTAATCCGTTAAAGTGCACTGCCTTAAAAGATAGATATTATTAATATAGTTACATATAGTAAATAAACCAGACAACTTTAAACTCACAATAGCGGATGTCATGACTGTTTATGTGTAACATCTATCTCATGTTGGTCAAAATTTACATTTGTTTTAAAATAAAGTAGAAGAATTTCGAACACTTTACAAAATAAGGAAAACTTGAACAACATATGCAAACACAAGTAAAATAAAAACGTAGCATACAGCTGTTTCGATTATACGTTAGATCATATTCGTCAGTGCTAGAGAACCAAGAAACCCGAAATATTAAAGGCAAAATGGGCACAAATAAAAGAAACTGAGGAGTATATATACCAAAGTAGTGCACTAACGAAGGCGATCCAGCGTATTTTCATAACAGTTATATGCTGAATTTCATTTTATACACTAATGAAGGGAATCCAGGGTATCCCCAAAACAAATATATGCTGCATTTTTTTATTGTACCAAAGAAGATGATCCAGTATAACCGTGAAATAACTGTATGCTGCAATTTACATTTTATTTCTGCTTGTATACGTAGCTCTAGATTTTCTTATCCTTTGCGAAAGATATTTCTTACTTATTAACTTTGTGATGTCCCAATAACCCATTCGCTATCATTTCCATAATTTACGGTAAATTATGATTTCGCTCTGAACTAACAACCTATTAGATCTTAAGATTTGAATGACCAATCAAAGCGCTGGCTAGGCAAAACTGCTGATTCTATTCGGGATAGAATCAAGTTTTCGAAAATATTCGTCCTAGAAGCGAGTCCCAAAAGTGTTTGTGCGCGGAATTTTCCGACAGAGCGTCCGATTTTCCGACAGTTGTTGAGGATTGGAGATTGTTTGCTTTTAACAAGACTGAATTTAGACTGAAGTTACTTATAGGTTTGAGAATAAGATCAGGGGCTTTAAAAATTTGCGAGATTTTTATCATGAGCTTTAACTGTGAAAAAATACTTTTGTACAGCGAATCTGAAATTAAAAAAAATGTTATTTTACTTAATAAATGAAGATGTGTGTGAAGTCTTCATCGGGAAATCTAACAGTCGTATTACCATGAAATGAGGTATACAGGTACTTTAGGACCCAAATAGGTGGACCATGGAGTTATTTTTTTTTAAATTTCGAATGAGTTTTTTTTGTTATGTTATGTTTTAGTCAGATTCACAACGATTGTGGCCGATATTCGCACACATCGATTCCTTAGCTACCAAAAAATTATCACATTTCCATCTTGACACTATCGAAAAGATAATATATATATATATATATATATATATATATATATATATATATATATATATATTTACTTTTCATGTGTTTAAAATTTCCCTGATTTTTATATTACGATATACAGAAATTGACTTGCTATCGATCGTTCATTTTTTCAGTACTTGCCTAAAATAGCACAGATTACTCCAGAAAAAAATTCATAAACCCATCCATTGAGAAATTCTAATTTTTATTTTATTCGAAGCATGTCTTCGATTTTATCAAGCCGCTAGTAGGCACGTGGATCCCGCTCTTGACGGAACTTTTCTGCCAATAGAATCCACTCCTCACGTGACGGGGGATTCGTGATATTTTCCAGAGCTGTTGTACTTATTGTAGCCAATCTCCACGTGCTTGAAGCATTTCGTACGTTTTTAACCTCTCCGATGCGTTTCGAACTAATTGAAGTCTGCTTGCAGAGGCCTAGACTAGGCGTACATTTAGATGTGATTTCGTATCATACAAGCTGCTTTTTTTTTCTTCGCGTTTTCATGAGAGATCAAAATGGGTTTCGGTGTTCATATTATTTATCAGTGGCGCTTATTTAGTCTAATATAATATAAAAATATGTCTCTCTCTGTGTGTTGTCTGTAGCGGGAAATGTAAGTGTCGTACGTCCATGAAATGTGGTACAAAGGAAGTTATGTTTTTATTTAAATTTCGAATTCGTTTTTTAGTTATTTTATATATTAGCACGATTTTCGCACAAATGAGATCTCTAGCATCTGAAAATATTATCAAAGAATTTCCATCTTGACACCATCAGAAATATCGAAAAATTCTTTTGCAAACAAACTTTGAATTTCCTATGATAAATAGATAAATTTTAATGAATTAAAAAATTATGTATATGCTTTTCGTGAGTTTTAAATATCTCCGATTTTCATATTACGATATATTAAAATTAACGGGCCATTTAGCGTTCATTTTTTCAGCAGCTGCTTTAAATATTAAAGACTACTCAAGGAAAAAATAATTTCATAAACCCATCCGTTGATTAATTATAAATTTTTATCCGAGGCATGTCTTTGATTTTTTAACGAATCTGGCTTCAGATCCAACTCGAGGGCGAACCGTACATGGAAATGGAGTAGACTCATTTTATTTAAGGGAGTGAATACTTTGGGATTGTGTGAGAGGGTGTGCGGTATTGGGGAGTTTAAACCCAAAGAAATAATTTTCGGAAGGCATTTTTTCTCTTTTTTTGGGACGTTTGCCGAAAACTGGTGTGTAATGCGTCCTTGGTATGGGGTCGAGAGGTCATAGATATAGAACGCTGTAGGAAGTGACGTTATCTGTTTAGGGATTTATTTGGATTGCGAGCTGAAACCATAATCGAAAATACGGATGTGCCCAAATGGCGTATACGAATCTGAGCAACGGTCTAAGGTGTGATTAGGTGCTTCTTTAAGGAAAGAGTGTGTTTTGTAATTTAAGCGTGTGTTTTGTAATTTCCCCGATTTAAATCCCCGGGCAACGTCGTGTATAGTTTCTAGTATTAAAAATAAATGTTCTTTACAAAATTCAGCGACTACAGTATTTGCACATACCTAAATTCGACTGTAAAGACACAAAATAATGTATACTTTAAACTTGATGTTATAGTAATGAAGTTTTTTTAAACAATTGCATTTGAAATTCGCATATTTGCTTAAGACACATCTGTTTAAATAGCTTAAAGAATGTCCATATAGATGGTGAGAAAAATGAAATGCAATATTATAAATTTCGGGTGAATGACTAAAAATTAATTAGAGAATATATAGGGTCGATAAGTCATTTTTCCAATTTTTCCAATTAAAATCCCAATTTAAGTCCCATTTTTTCAATTTAAGAAATGCTTGAAATGAGGTATATTTTAAGACAGACTACAACTTTGTTTACGTGACATGTTTTAGTAAAAGGTACAAAATGTAACATATGTATATATATATATATATATATATATATATATATAAACATAGATTTTTGGGGTTGAACAAAAATTGAATTTCGTAAGATAAAATTTGCATTCCGTCCATTATTCCTCAAAAACCTTCATTTATGATTATCGGGTAAGTTTGATTTTTTGTTTGACTCATTGGACAAGATGTGGGCACTGAATGTAGACACATAGTTTAAGTTGCAAATATGCTTTAAATAAGGTACGAAATTATGTAATAGTAATTTAATTAATGTGCAATAGTTTAGTAAAAATATTTTATATAGCCCATGTAGAGAGAAAAATTAAATCACACAATTGTTGCTCATACTTCATTTAGTAAACTAAAAAAATTTTTTTTAAAAATGTCTCAAAAGCTCAAATTAAGGGCAAAATAAATTATCAAACGTTCTGACTTAAACTACTTTATCGTGACTTTACGATACCCTTGTAATCACCGTAATTCATGAATGCAGGGACCGTTGACAAATTGAATTGTTTTATAGAAATCATGTAGTAGGGAATTAAAATGATTTTTTGTAGTTTGCTTTTGAAACGATTAAGGACAGACATATGATTCTAGTTAAAAGTTATTTTAACTCTTAAATAAAGTAGAACACTGTTAAATGTGATTTTATTGGTCTGTCAGATGTCTTCCTAATAAAATCTATGAAAAAATAAGCACGTTCCTCATATATTAAATTCACAATCATTTGCAAATTCCTATAGTATACAAAATGGCATTTTTAATCAAAATAGACTTTTAAAATATTTAATACAATGCTCCTAAAAATAAGTTTAAGAATCTCTGTTCTCGCTATACAAAATTAACTTCACGGCCAGATCTGAAGGATAAAACATCCTAGGCCCCTTTTGTAAGCAAATTTAAAGCAAATTCTAAGCAAAACAAAAAAAATGAAATTGAATCAATATATGCAAAATGAAAGCATTAGAATTGTATGGGACCCGTACTACTTATATACGCGAATATTGGAAAATATAATCTGTATTAGTACATGTATAAATTGAAAATATCAATAAACCCGTAATTGATTCCAATATATGCCACAATGAAAGCACTAAAATTATATGGAAATATATATATATATATATATATATATATATATATATATATATATATATATATCCCCGTACTACTTATAGTATCGTAGATTAGAAAATATGCCAGTGTGTTAGTAGAAGATTACCCGTATTACAATATGGGTCTCAAAAATATTTGCCAAACTAAAACAGATGACGTAATAAATTGAAAATATCAATATTCCCTGTAATCTTTATACCAGAAGGTCGAAATTTATTTCAATATATGCCAATATATATCAAAATATATGCCAATATACCTGTGCTACTTATATTCTCATAGATAAGAAGATATACCCGTGCATTTGTAGAACATTACTCGTACAACGTACAATATATGAGTTTAAACAATTTTTGTCATAATAAAGCAACGGGATAATAACTTGAAAATGCCAATAATCCCTGAATCAATAATCAACGAAAATATCAATAATAATAATGATATATAATAATATCAATAATAACCTGAAGACCGTAATTGATATTATCCAGTCAAAAATGTAATGTCAATGAGATTTATTTTTTATATATATCTTTATTATTTAAATCGGAAAGGATTTAATAAAAATTGTATGCTGCATAACACATCGGATTTACATCCGTTGCTAAACGACATGATATAATTTGCTTCAAATAAATTGATGGAAATCATATCGTCTGAATAATACTATCTCCATGGAAGTTTTGGCGACATTTTCGTCAATTTCACAAAAATTACAAAAATCGCCAAATTTATCGGCAAGTGGAACTATAGAACTGATAGACCCATTTTGCGACAAATTGACGAAATACTATCACAGTACTATCCCCTAACAAAACACAAATAATTTCATTTATTAAGCGCAATTTTTTCAATTTCATGATATTTTTATGGATTTACAAACACTTTTATCAATTTGGTGACATTTTAAAAATTCTCTAAATGTGTTACAATGTAGGATGGATGGACGGACTGACAAATGCTACCGAAACATTATTTCAGTACTCTTCTAAATAAACAAATTTAATTTCATTGATTTATCAATTTGGCGACATTTCCATCAATTTGGCAAACTTTTAGAAAAACTGCCAAATTAGCGATATCCCTCCAAATTCGTAGCTCTGAATTTGCAGATCTGAAGAATAAAACATTCTGATCCCGTTTGTATATACTCAATGAAACACTAATATTGTACTAGAAGATGTACCCGTTCTATTTTTTTTCTGTTTAAATAATCGGCTAAATGCATTTATTAGCTAAACATAATACATGCGTTTATTAGCTAAACACAATATATAAGCTTGAAAATTCTTTGCCGAAATACATGAAAGTGATGTACGCAGTACGCAAATAATATAATTAAAAGAAAAATCAAACGTTGAATAATAAATAAATGGAAATAAAATATATTTTTATTTCCATTTATTTATTATTCAAAGAAAAAATAATAATAAAAATTAACAAATAGATTTAATTTAATTGTGTTGCTGAGCAACATGATATAAGATAGAAACTTCATTATAAATGCTAAATTAAGTAACCATTTTGATTTCTTTATACTTCTCATTGTAAAAGCTTGTGAAAAATAAACCATGGAGATAGATTTTCCATTTAAATTCATGTTTCAAACAATTCATGCTTTCAGATAGTGACTAATTAGCGTATAAAAGCTTCCATTAACCCCAGAGATAAAGTTTTAATTCACTTTCACGTTTTACACACGATTTTCAACCTTTTTTATTTGGATAAACCACGGAGTTAGAGAGTAGAACTCCTAGGAAAAAGTTTCGTTTTTCTTTAATATCTCGACAACTCCTGGTCTGAGAAACCCGAAACTTGGGCTAAATTTATAAGGAGCTATTTTAAGGCTATTCACAAAATTTCATCAAATTCAGTTCAGCCGCACTCTCATGATGATGAAACAAACGCAAGTTTCGTTTTTAACACTTTACAGCATAGTTGAAAAGTGTTTATGATTTTGTTCATTCTGCCTGCCCATTTGTCCGTCCGTTAGCATAACTGCCGTAAAAAGGACTTTATCAAAATGAAATTTTAGTATTTTTTTCAGACTGTCTGTTGGACCTATGGGAATATAAATGAATAATATCACCCAATTAGTTTTGGATTGAACCCGGGTTGAAAAAATGAAATACATTGAACCCTATGGGACCTAATTTTTCAAACATTTTTTAAGCAAATTTTAAATTCAAAAACTGCTTCGAAAATTTTAGGAAATATTCAAATTATCCCATAAAATATAAAAAAAAATTTCAGTAAAATATATTAGGTAGTTTTTTAAATAAAAATTATTTAATATAGGGAGAAAAACAATTCAATTAAATTCTGACTCTTGTTATATCCTCCAGAAAGGAAAAAGAGATATATTATATAATAAATATCTTTCCAAGAGTTTAATTATTTTATATATAAGTGAGGTTTCACATTTTAAAATATATATGATAGATAACATTTTTTCAACTTTTTAAGTAAAATAAATTATTATAATATTGTGATGAATGAAACGATTGTAAAAATGTTTATGAATGAAATGCTGCTTTTATATAGAGGCGATTTGTATTTCGATGACGTCATTTGAATAAACTTCATTTGTTTTCGATGAAGTTTTCAAATATTATAAATTATTGTAATATTATGATAATTTTAATAATATTACCGAGGAATGTATCGTATTTTAGAGTTGTTTAAACCAGGCAATGTGTATTTCAATGCCGTCATTTGAATGAAGTTCATTTGTTTTCGATGAAGTTTTTAAATATCATAAATTAATGTAGTATTGTGATAATTTTAAAAATATTACCGAGGAATGTATCGTATTTTAGAGATGTTTATATAAAATTGAATTTGGAAAGTGTTTCAATGCTTTATGCATGATTGATCTTTCTTGTTTACTAATATCTCGAGAGCCACTTGTCGTAGAAACTCAAAACATGGACTAAATTTTAAGTGGGGCTATTTCCAGACTACCCACAAAATTTCATCAAATTCGGTTTAGCCATTTTCCCGTGATGATGGAACAGACAGATAGACAGACAGACAGACAGACATATTTTCAATTTCATTTACATGGATAGGGGTGGAGATTGATTACATTCGGAACTTGGAGATGGGTTGCATTCGCCGTAAATCATAATTTTCTCAAAGTTCGGCTTTACTGAACAGCGCCATAATTTAAAATTTAGTTATGTAGCAGAGTTGCTTGAATGCGTAAATTAAACTGTGATTCGACATAATGGTGGCGTATTAGATCAACTCAAATAATGTCATAAAATAAATTTGAAGAAATAGTGAAATTTTTAGTAACTATTTGCAACCGAAATTGATTTGTGGATGCCGCTAATTTCCCACTAAAAATTTCAATGGATAATTACTATGTTAAAATATCATATTATATTCAAATTTTGGTTAGTTTTACTGCATATGATACTAGCAGCATACCCGTTCTTCGTACGGGGTATATAATATAAAGAAATTTATAATTCGCAATCATGTGCAAATTCTGTTAAAATATTAAATTTATTGCTCCTAAAGAAAAGTTTAAGAATATCTGTTTTCATTATTCAAAATTATCTTCATTCAAAATTATCTGAGCAACATGATATAAGATAGAATCTTCCTCATAAACTGCGAAATTAACTAACTATTTAATTTTTTTAGACTTTTCATTGTTTAGTAAAAGCTTGTGAAAAAAAACCATGGAGATAGATTTCCCATTTAAATCATGTTTCAAACAATTCATGCTTCCAGAAAGTGACTAATTAGTGCAAGAAATCTCCAATCAAACTCAGAGATAAAGTTTTAATAGTTAGTATATAGACTAGCAGCAAACCCGTTCTTCGTACGGAGTATATAATATAAAGAAATTTATAATTCACAATCATGTGCAAATTCTGTTAAAATATTAAATGTATTGCTCATAAAGAGAAGTTTAAGAATATATGTTCTCACTATGCAAAATTATCTTCACGGGCAGATCTGAAGAATAAAACATCCTGGCCCTTTTTGTAAGCAAATTTACAAAAAAAAAAAAAAAAAAAAGAATTGAAACAATATATGCAACCCCGTACTACTTATATTGTCGCAGATTAGAGAATATGCCAGTGTGTTAGTAGAAGTTTACCAGCATTGCAATATGAGTCTCAAAAATATTTGCCAAAATAAAAGAGATGACGTAAAACATTGAAAGTATCAAAAATCCCCGTAATCTTAATACCAAAAGGTCGTAATTGATTCCAATATATGCCAATATATATCAAAATATATGCCAATATACCTGCTCTACTTATATTCTCGTAGATTAGAAGATATACCCATGCATTTGTAGAAGAATACTCGTACAACATACTATATATGAGTTTTAACAATTTTCGTCATAATAAAACAATTCCATAATAATTTGAAAATATCAATAATCCCTGAATCAACAGTCCCCGAAAATATCAGTAATAATGATATTTAAACATACAGACAGGACTTACTACTAATAATGATATTTAAACATACAGACAGGACATGCAGACTAAACATACAGACAGGACTGTCGCTTAGCAATATTGGATCCGTTGCTAAGCGACATGGTATTATTTGCTTTAAATAAATTGATGGAAATCATATCATCTGAATAATGCAATCTCCATGGAAGGTTTGGCGACATATTGTCAATTTAGCGATAACTTAAAAAATCGGCAAATTTATCACCAAGTGGGATTGTAGAACTAATAGCATTTTGCGACAAATTGACGAAACATCATCACAATACTATCCCTTAACAAACCACAATTAATTTCATTTTTTAAGCGCGATTTTATCAATTTCATGATATTTTTATGGATTTAGAAATATTTTTACAAATTTATTGATATTAAAAAAATTCCTTGAATATGTTACTAAGTAGGATGGATGGACTGACAGACAAATGCTGCAGAAGCATCATTTCAGTACTTTATTCTAAAAAAACAAATTTAATTTCATTGATTTGGGTCATTTTTATCAATTTGGAGATATTTCCACTAATTTGGTAAAGTTTAAGAAAAGTTACCAAGTTATTTAGAGATATTCCGCTAAATTCGTAGCTCTGAATTTGCAGATCTGAAGAATAAAATATCCTGATCCCGTTTGTATATAATAAATTAAAACACTAAAATTGTATTAGAAGATACATACACCCGTTCTACTCTTTTTCTGTTTCAACAATCGGCTAAATGAATTTATTGGATAAATACAATATATGAGTTTATTAGCTAAACACAATATATGAGCTTGAAACCTCTTTCCCAAAATAAATGAACGTGAGGTACGCTGTCTGCAATATATATAATTAAAAGAACAATCAAACCGTTCATTTATAAAATATATTTTTACATCCATTTATTTATTATACAAATAGAAAAAAAATAATAAATATTAACAACACATTTAATTCCATTCCGTTGCCGAGCAACATGATATAAGATAGAATCTTCCTCATAAAATGCGAAATTAAATAGCCATTTTAATTTCTTTATATTTTTCATTGTTGAGTAAATGCTTGTGAAAGATGAACCATGGAGGTAGATTTTTCCATTGAAATTCAAGTTTCAAACAATTCATGTTTTCCTATAGTGACTAATTAATGCAAAAATCCTGCACCAAACTCGGAAATAAAGTTTTATTTCATTTTGGCGTTTTAAACAAACGATTTTCATTCTTTCCGTTTGGATAAACCACGGAGTTGGAGAGTAGAACTCCTAAGAAAAAGTTCCGTTTTTCATTAATATCTCGACTACCCCTGGTCTTAGAATCTCGAAACTTGGATTAAATTTATGGGGGGCTATTTCAAGGCTATCCACAAAATTTCATTAAATTCGGTTCAGCCGTTTTTCCGTGATGATGAGACAAACGAAAATTTTGTTTTTTACTAATATCTCAAGATCCACTGGACGTATAAACTCAAAACACAGACTAAGTTTTAAGGGGGACTATTTCAAGCCTACCCTCAAAATTCCATCAAATTCGGTTCAGCCGTTCTCCCGTGATGATGGGACAAACAGACAGACAGACAGACAGACAGATTTTCAATTTTATTTATATAGATGAGTAACATTTTTGTAATTTGACATTTTCGCTAGAACTATACAAAAAGTTAAATTCTAATTTTTTTTTCAAAAATATTGCACATTGTTTAAATTACCGTTTCATGCCTTCCTATCTTATTTAAAGTATTTTTGCAATTTGAACTGTGTGTTTACAACTAACCATTCAAAACACTTTTGCTGTTCCATGTTTTGTATTCTGAGTACCAAAATATTTGAAACTTCTTGTTTGAAATAATGCATATCTGTAGCAATGGAAGACTACGAATTTGAGAAACGTTGAAATCTGTAAATATCGTTGAAGCCGTAGGAAAAAATACGCCTTCTTTTAAAATATTTTTGGAAACGAAAACAAAGATCAGGAAAAATATGGACTTCATCACTATATAATAATGTCTAGCGTATTTTTGTAGACCACACAGACGTCCCCGATGACCCAGAAAGTGCATATTGAAAAAATTATAAAAATCTTTTTCTCACAAAAAGATTAGTCAAGATCACTCAAGATAATAAAGCAAGTTAAAATATATATCAAGAAATATGGACCTCATAACAGAGTTCAATCACGCAATGCATCAACTTATCATTATCTGAAATAAAGATAAA
The DNA here is from genome assembly GCA_951213105.1 of Amaurobius ferox. Taxonomy (NCBI): domain Eukaryota; kingdom Metazoa; phylum Arthropoda; class Arachnida; order Araneae; family Amaurobiidae; genus Amaurobius; species Amaurobius ferox. Next base: position 107,447,600 of record OX578133.1, on the reverse strand, counting down.
AAAAACGACTTATGAAGAAAATAAATATCTTCCAAAACAAGAAGCAAAACTAAATATTTGCATAAATGTTCGGTTTCTTGCTGATTTTTTACGAAGGAACATCACGTGGTTCAGAATCATTAGTCCCAAAACTCATTACAGGAGCATAATGATAAAACTCGAATTAACAAAACAGTACATTATGAGATTATTTTAAGTGACTATTAATCTTAATTTACTGTCAAACTTCAGTAAAAAATATATTTTCATAAATGAAAGAAACGAAAATCATTAGGATAACTTTCTTCTCTTTACTTGTTTCATAAATTAAATGTCGTGTTATACGCACTGTTCTTAAAATTAAATCTGTTTCCATTTCCATTTCTTTATATTTGTTATTTAAATTGGTATTTCTATTCCGTTAAGGCGAAGGGCAGTTCTGTAAAGATGACTTTACTTTGCAAAACTTCCATCGCGTAATTGAACCTTTCATTTGAAATGTTGAGACATGTTTAAAATTATGAAATTATAGTAAGACAGAAAAACTGTAATGTAAAATAATTATGATTCAGAGTAAATGTTGTTTATTACCTGCTATGCAATAGTGGAATGTTGGTATATTTAGTGTACCGTAAAAAATAAAAATAGTAAAGAAGGAAAGAATGCCAGCATCGGATAGGTACAATGTTTATGTTAGCAAATGTAGGGAAAAATTTTTGTCTCCCATCGGAAAATAGTATTTTTTTTATAACTGAAACGATTATCATCATTAGATGAAGGAAAAATTGATAATAATTATGACGCTGCAATCCTATAGTCATAAACTACAATTATAAATTGGTATTCCTGGCTACTCATGATTTATGTTATTAATGACTTACGATATTCATTAATATTTATGCCTCATTATATAAGAGTACATGAAAAGAAGTAATAGTGTCGCATTAAATATATATTTCATGATTTTATTTCACAATAAAAAAAACTTTTATTATATTTACAATTTTTTTATATCTAGTGAAGAACAGAAATGCGAATTTGGGCCTTAAAACTTATTTGCATTATTAATTTCTTGGCATACAAAGTATAGTAAGAGAATGTATTGTGACAGGGTCGAAAATTCGAACTCCAGTTTTCGATGGAAGAGCACGTATTAAACATACCTGAAGTCGAATCGAATGTTTTTGAGGGGATGTAGCATGTATATATATATATATATATATATATATATATATGAAATTTATAATATTAATAATTTATATTTATATATATATATATGTATATATGTGTGTGCGTGTGTGTGTATCATAAACTGTTCTTGATATATTGCATGCTTTTCAAATAAATGTATAAAAAAATCACATAAAAATTTAAAAAAGTTGTAAGTATCATCAAATATGTTCACTCTCTACACACAATATTATGCAATAAATATGTTAACATCATTCTCGTATTTCCAGTTTATTCAATTTATGATAATAGATACGTTATGCACTGCTTTTGTAATTTGACGTCAAAAAATTCGCCGTCATTTGTTTCACAGAATAGCTGATTGTATTTTGATGAGTATTTTGAAACGTGAGTTTGAATAAATCTCTCTCTTTGAACTCATTTGGAAAAAACGTCCAATTTCAATTTACGCATAGCTAATTCAATACGAAAATCTTTGTGTTGTATATCTTGTACGCTATTAGATGTACTGTGAAAGAAGTAGGTATTGCATTATATGTACGTAGGTTAGTATCTAAGTTCTTAAAAAATAATACATAAAATAATTTTGTATGGAATTAAATCATTTCATTGCTCTTCAAAATATTTGCATATAGCAACAATGCATTTTTTTCATTCGAACAAACCAATTTTCAAAACAGTTATGCCACTCTGAAGTTGGTATAGCAGAAACATATGATTTATATGCTTCAACTGCTTCTTCTGCTCTGTTAAATCGTCGACCACGCTTTTTATTTTTGATCGTTGAGAACAAGAAAAAATCAATGGGTGCTGGCGAATAAGGACTATGACTTATGAAATCAACTTTTCCATGCTTAAAATAATAGATAGTTTGAAATGCAATGTGTGAGCTTGATTTGTCATGATGAAGAATGATGCTATGTATTGCATTATTTTTTTTATTTGAGCAACTATTTTTGGCAAATAAATTACCGTATGGTCGTACACCAATCAGCATTTACTGTTCTACGATCCTCCAAAGCAAGGGTTACAACATGGCCGGATTTACCAAGAAATGAAGTAATCATTTTCTTCGAAGCACTTTGTGTACAACACAACCTTTGTAGGATTTGGTTCATTTTGAAACATCCAAACAGTAGATTGTTGTTTTATATCGGGATCATAGGAGATATCCATGTTACGTCACCTGTTACAATGTCAAAGACATGTTTTGAGGCACCAGAGTTGAGGTGGTAAAGTTTCTTCAGCTTCAACTAAATTTCGCAAATAGTGCATTAACTTGATAATTTAATTTTCTAAATGTATTTCTTTTCTTTGTATTCGAACAACTTCATATTTTTTTAAAAATTCTTTATAAGAATCCATACAGTACTAAATATGTACAATGAAGTTCTTAATTATCTTCACTGTTTATAACAACACGTATATTAGATATTCATGTAACATTCATTTCATTTTCTTTCAAATAATATTTTTTGCAAATATCTTTATATTAAAACATATACGTTATCAAACAAAATCTTTACTGTCCAAAATATTTTTTTTCAGTTAAACAATTAAAGTAATTATATTAAAAATTTTGACTTGTTTATTTCTTGCCCGAATTAAAAAGGATCAAAATGCGGGGTGAATAAAAAAGCTGTAATGTTTTGTACGGCTGTTGGTGAGTATGCATTTTTTCTCTTAATTAGCGTTTTAGTAAACATAAATCATATTTTTTTAATGAAAAGAAAATCATTATACTCAAAATTACATTATAGGATAATATACTTAAGAAAATATCTTCCATATCGATACTGAAGATAAATTATCTATTTCATTTTTGTGCATCATTATTCTTTGCTGCTACGCGATAAATAAGGTAAACATAATACCAGAAATAAACAGAATGCATTCATAAAAACAATTTTCTAAGATTTTTGTTAATTTAATGTATCTTAAGATGTATAAAATTTAATTTACAAAGGGAAAAAAATTGCAAATTTAGTAACATTTAATAACTATCATTAAAGATGGGTATTTCACTTCTAACACAAAATTTAAAATATTTTCAATTTATAAAATGTATTAGATCATACATGCTAAACTAACAGGGTCACATACGACCCATAAATTAACTTGAAATTGCTTTGATCTGTATAAAATATTGAAACGAATGTATATTAAATTTCCTTAAAATAAATTATGCGCCTAGCATAAACTCGATGCTAATAGAAGTTAATACATCACACTAATGTCATATGGCTTACGAAGTATGACCCATTCATTAAATTCTAAATTTAAACCATTCTTTAATAATTTATGTTCCTATGGTGTGCACAGGAGTGTTGCATACATTGATGTACATTCTGTAAGTTCCCAAATGGATGAGTAAATGATATGGATGAGTATGAAGTGATATAATATTAGCCTTTTTATCTTCAAAAGCAATGCTAAATTACTGTTCTAAATTTCTATTTAATTTCCCTTTCTTGAGTCATATTACAAATAGGTGTTCTCGACGCCAGTCAAGAAAATCGTTTGTGGAACAGGTGTTTTATTTCACAGTTGTTTTTAATTCAAATTTGGTGACAGCCTGCCATTGGATGTTTTGGTTTGATAACGTTCTTTCTGAGTTTGAATTTCAGGACGCTACGTGTTGGAACGCTACGTCAGGACGCTACGTTCAGGACACTACGTGTATTTTCTTTCAAGAAGGTCGCACGAGAAGTCGGCGGTTTTTTGGAGCCGCATTTCAACACTGATTGTTGTTGTTGTTGAAACCCAGACCGTCCGACCTACCAGAAAGGTGTAAGGTAACTGTTTGGACGGTCAGGAAGTGCCACCCAATTTTAGACCGGAACCCAGTGGGGGAGGCATCCACAGGGACCGTACACTCCTTCCCCTACCACCAACCTCTCGGAAAGACTTTCGGACCCACATGTTTAACGTGATCGTACTCCGCATGAAACTTCAAGTCTCTGCGACATGGTTAAGGACTAAGGACTATCTCCGTTTTAGAAATGCACACTTGTACGCTAATTGCAATAGAGTCAAGTTTTTTATATTTACGACTTTTTAAAATGTATTCACATTTCCTTCTTTTATATTGTGAAAGTGGGCCTAGTTTCTGTAAAAGTAAGCGAGATGTGGACCACTTGACTAAAATGTATATTGCATTTGTAAACACACCTAAAATGCCCATGAATATTCCGAAAATGGATGAATTACCTTATGAGCGAGATCATCCATTTCATGTATTGTCCAATGGCAAAATCTTGTATATCGATACAGTTTCAAGTGTGTGCTGGAATATGCATATATATTGATACGTACGTGTAAAGTGCTCTCACCGTAGTCTCCTTTGAAAATCAGACGGAGTAAACACCTGTACAATTAACTTTTCCTATAACGGGTCCATCTATTTGGGATAATAAATATAGTGTTGTAATTTCAGGACTATAGATTCAGGGTTTCCAGATTTGGCAGACTTTTGGCGATATTTCGAATGTTCGATAACTTTCTTGATAAAACGAATATTCCACGAAATACGAGCTCTTTCCAGAAGTTTCTACAGAGGATATATTAAAGGAAGTCTCACTCAGTTGGAGAGTAGTTGGCGTGATACGAGCTACATTGAATTATGAGATACGCCAATGTTTTGAGAATAGTAGCTGCTATTTCGTGAAATAAGTGGAGCATTTAATTGCTGTTTTGCTGTACCTCACAGTTGCTTAGTGATTTTTTTAGATAGTTATGGAATTATTTGCTGTATTTTGTTCATGTTTTTGCTGTGCCTGTGAATAAACGTATTAGTTATAAAGAAATTTGGTCTCATTCTTATATTCTGAGCGTGCACTCACGATTCCAGAGGATACACCATAACAATACCTTAGCATACAAGCTAATTTTGTGAGTAAAATGGTTTTATATTTAAGATCATGGTTTCGAAAACTGAATGAAATATTTAAATTTAAATTATTGAGATTTAACTTTAAATTAAGAAAAGTGCTCTCCATGTAAGTATTGTTTAAATGTTTGGATTTAAAAAGATAACTGATTTGTGCTAGTGATGATTTCGGTTTCTTATTTCAAGTCACTTATTTTGTGAGTTAAATAAATTTCTGATCTATCATTAACACTGCGTGCTTAATTTCAAGTTGCAATTTGAAATATTTTTATCTTTTTCTAATTAATTCACCCTTGAAATGTGTCGTTGCTACTTTCACTACATACATAGAATATTGTATATGGGATGTATTGTGGTGAGGTAGATTATTCGAATTCGAGTTTTCGATGAAGGAGTGCGTTTCAAGCATCCTTGAATTCAAACCGATGATTTCGGAGGTGATGTATTTCTGTATGTGTGACTGTAGATGCGATAGCTCATGAACGAAGGAAGCGTTTCGGACAAAATTTGGAACTACTATTATAATCGATTAATACCGGAACCCTATTGATTTTAGGCGGCCTTATCAAATGTTCGGAAGACCCCCTGACTTCCGAATGAAATGTTTAAAGAATCATTAAAAAATCAGAACATTCAAAATTGTTACATAAAAAATAATTTCTTATGTAATTTTCCATTAGAAAACGGATAACACGAATTTTGAATCATTCTCGAGATATTGTACGTATTTCAAATATATTTATAAAATAAATTACATAAAATAAGAAGAAGTAATAACTATCGTGCAATATGTTTACTTTTCATATACAACATTCTGCGTCAAATTTTTTAATATCATTCGCGTACATCTAGTTCATGCCATTCACAAGAGAATATACTCTGTTCAATAATTTTGTATTTTGATGCCCAACAATTCGCCAATAGTACTTTATTCATATATTAGCAGCATAGCCTTCTTTGTACAGAATATATAATATAAAGAAACCTAAAATTCACAATAATGTGCAAATTCTTACAGTATTTTAAATGGCATTGTTACTCAAAACATTCAATTAAAAAATTTAATCTAATTCTCCTAAAAAGAATTACGTGAATCTCTGTTCCAGCTATACAAAATTTTTTTCATAGGTAGATCTGACGAATTCTAGTTCTGTTTGTAAACAAATTTACGAAATATATGACATTTAATCAATATGTGCTAAAATGAAACGCTATGAAATTGGATCAACATATGCCAAAATAAAAGCGCTGAAATGGTATTAGAACATATACCCGTATAACAATTGGTTAAACACAATATGAGTTTCTAAAATATCTGTCAAAATAAAAACCAGCCAAAAATGTAATTGCGATAAATTTCATGTTTTATATGCATTTCTGAATTATTTAAATCGGAAAATAATTAATAAAAATCGTTTGCTGTATAATCTTAGTGGATTTAATCCCGTAGCTTAGCAACATATCATTTTCTTCAAATAAATTGGTGGAAAATATATCGTCTGAATAATGATATGTCTATGGCAGGTTTAATTGGCATTTTTTATTAATATCTAGCCAACATTTAATCCAAGAAATTAGAAAAATAGCCTATATTTTTAGTGGGGCTATTCCAAGACTTTCCACATAATTTCATTAAATTCGGTGCAGCCATTCTCCAGTTACGATAAGACAAATAAGCACAGACACAGGCAGATTATCAAGTTTATTTATATAGATAATAAAAAACCTTACAATCTGTTCGTCTGTTACGCTTGGCGATAAATTTGGCGAAGTTTTTCACTTCTTTAATGGTGCCAAATTAACGAAAATATTGTTAAAATTGTAAAAATAACGCTAAATTAAAGAAAACAACGATTGATGAATTTATTAAAATATTTTAATGTATGGACTATATTTCTTATTTCAGATGATATTAATATTGATAATTGTTACGATAGATATACGAGAAATGTATTAATAGGCTAATTCAAAATAATTTTACACATTGTTATCCGGAAAATATGCCAAATGTTCGATTAAACGTTAATTAATTGAAAACGTAAATTAATTATGTAAAGAAAGTCATGGGCTGCCCATATCGTATTTTTATACCACTGGCTTTGACAAGAAGGAACACAGGATAACATTAATAAAGATGCAGATATTAATAACTAATCATACGCAGAGCATAATTTCGAAGTGAAACCTATTTGGAAAGGATATTAATAAATTATACATCCATGCTTGTTCTAATTAGAAAGAATAATGAAGTCCTATCATATATGATATATATTATTTCACAGTATGGACTTAAATGAAATTAAATGTCATAGAGCTAGAAAATAGTACTTTTGAAGTGCACAAGACATCTCTTTTGACATGGCAAAAATAAATTATTTTTTATCGTAGCTCAGTATTTAAAAATTGAATATGAAATGAGTTGCTGAATATTTATGACCTGCATCTCAGTGCCTTTTGTTTTATATGCAATTTTCATAAGCATAGAGGGAAATTCGAACATTTTAATTAGATTTAGAAAATTCGGTAAAAATGGGAATTATTAGTAAACTTTTCACGGCAAGGAATGTTTTTTAATCTTAGTTAACATATTAATTCATTTTCCAAAGAGTTTTTTGTTTTAAATACTTTATGAATAATTACGTTATGAATAATTACTTTTTATTTAACTAAGAAAAGAAAGAACTTTCTTTAATTTGATATGCAAATAATTTTGTGAAGATACTGTATATGTGCGACCTTAAGGATTTTTATGAAGTGCTTTTCTGATGAGAATGAACAACAAATTTGAGTATCAGTGTCTGTTTATAAAGGTTATAAAAGAGATAAATCAATCATTTTTTGAATGTCTTAATAGAACTGAGTCAGAGAATTAATGTCGATTTAATAAATCTTTATAGGTCACTATTTCTTATTTGACATACAAACCTTAATCATCTGCTCCATAAAAGAGTTTTCTAAAAGTTATACCTATTGTACACTTTCATAGATTCTTTTTTAGTTTATATTTTTCGAAATTAGCACTTGAATTTTTATCCCAATTCTATAACATTTTCAATATTTATAGAAGCACCAGTCTTTATATGTTATTAAGATTCACATGTGTATCTCAATCTATTATAAATGAAGATACTTGTTTGTCTGTTCTCCTGTGTCGTCTGTAGCAGAAAATCTAAACGTCGAACTGTCATGAAATGTGGTACACAGGTACTTTAAGACATGGGACGATACGCCTTGTCAAAAGCTTTTAAAATTCGAATTACTTTTTTAGTTATTTTAATTCGAAGAACAGTTATCGTTTACGTGCCGCATCTCTTGCAAGGTGCTGATGCCGCCATCTATATTCACATTCCTGAACGTAAAACTAGAGCGTAGTATTAAGAATTCATACATTGCCTCATAATCTTCATGATTTAAAAATATATTCCCGAGATTCTTGACGATATCAGTTATGAGGAGTATCCAGCCTGAACACTTCAACCTCCGGTATGTGTTAGTATTTGAAAACATAGTATTATTTGGGTAGAACAGATTGGTCTTTAAAAAAACAAACATTTTAACACGAGCTTTAAGTTATTAAAATAAAATATACAGATTAAAGAAATTAACGCCTCGAAGATTCCTTCGATGAGAGCAGCTATCGCACAAAAAGGATAGAGGATTATTTGATAGACAGCCACGCACGTATACATGCGTATATATACATACAGACACACACACACACACATATATATATATATACACACACACACACATGCATATACTATATATATGCATACATATATATATATACACACACACACACCTCGTATATATGTATACACAAACACACACATATATATATATATATATATATATATATATATATATATATATATATATATATATATATATATATACAGTACGCGATCCTTTATCCGGCGTTCCAATATCCGGGCTCTCCTAAAACCGGAATACGGCAAAATAATGCCAAATTCTGCGCCAACAAGTGATTATTTGCTAAATATTGCGCCAAATAGCGATTTTTTGTTTAAAATCCCGCCAAATGCTTTTTTGCTTTAATTAGCAATATCAATAAAAAAAAAATGCATTGAAACCTACTATTTTAGAGGATTTTGAAATAGGACGCGCAAATCGCGCTCGAAGTTCAAAATTCCCGCGCAGAAAAAAATGCCACGCGCATTCGCAGCCACTGATTCTTCTTAAATTTCGAAAACGAACGCAAGGAAATCTCGCGATAGCGAATGAAAATATTCCGTGGATTATGTTTTTTCCGAGAAATTCCACAATTCCTCTTTTCCGGAAAACATCCGAAGTAGAACCGTTTTTCCTAAAAATTTCCTAAGCGGCTGCATCCGACCGTCACCCCCGATAGTAGTTCTCGGAGGTGACGATCCGGCACGGGCGATACTGTCTCATTGACGGCGAGACGCGTCATTCCATTCTTCACTAGTTTCGGATAAGTCTCCGACTTGTCCGTAACTAACTCCTGTATAGTATAATACAGGAGTTAGTTACGGACAAGTCACTGCAAGGTGCATTTTTAATGGCGTTTCATTTTTTTCTCGGTGTATAGGGCAGAGCACACTAGGCACAAAGGTTTCGATTTTTCCGAATGCGTTACATTTTCTTTTCTGCGCTTTGCTCCGGGACTTTGATTTGCGGTAAAATCATTCCAACTTTTTCATTAGAAATATCCCGATATCGCTAAAGAAATCCTACGCTCTTCAAACGCGATGTGCCGCGCAGAATTCACACTATTTTGCACAATTTAATAAACATTTATTGGAAAAGATGAAAAAAAAGAGTCATTAGTGCATTTACGAGATGATAGAAAGTACATTAAGTAAGGAATTTCCGAAATTAATGAGAGTTAACTTTTGCCAAAATGCAGAGAAAAGTATAGCAGCTATAAAATGTCATTCAGGGCCTTCTGATTAATCTCTTTAAATACTTAACCTAAGCAATAAACTTGCCATTTTCTCGGGAAATTTTTTTTTTTTCATCTCCGTGGAAATATACACATCTTCAATATTTTAGAAAACGTTGATGGAATTCCAAGATCAAAATCATTTTCAATTAAATCCTATTATTTGGATGAAAATGGCTATTTTGGACCGAAAATTGACTCTAGCAAAAAGTTCCATTGCAGTATATTCATGGGTTTACGTGTTTCTTTTATTAATTAGTAATTTATAGAAGACAGTTTAGCAATATCGCGAATTAAACACGATCGCCGGTATATTTCGTTTTATTTTTAAATATTTTCCATTTTTTCAATCTGCTTCCATCCACTAATATTTTTATATTTTTTGTACTTTTTATGCTGGGATATTATCTTTTAAACATATTATTGGTGAAAATGAGATATATGTTTAGGATAACGAAATTAAAAATTTTTTATTTATGCAGGCATTTAGAATTATAAGGCTTATTAGAAACATTTGAAGACATACATTACATTTGAAGAGCATAAATTAGAATTTGATATATTTGCACCCATAGTTGAATAATCTCATTTCAATTAAAAATGAACATCCTTCTCATCTTAATTTTATTAAAAGTACTTTAAAATATTTTGAAACATATGAACAAAAGTGCTTCTGCCAAAATATTAGATGAATATGGTGAGGGCCCACTTTAGTTGAAATGTTAAAAAAAAAAGACTTCTAATAACTACCCTGAATAATCAACTTTTTTCAGACATTTTTTTCTTTCAAAATTTTTCTTAATCACTAAATTTGATACTATAATTACATGTAATTTGCATTTTAGTTAACCCATGTAGATTGTAAAAAAGCTTTTTTTAATACATTTATGTTTTTAAAATGAATTATAATTTTCTATAACGACATTTGAGACCATTCCAGTAAGTTTTAGAAAAAGTGTTCCGAATTACGGAAAAACCCCTTATCCAGAATGTCTGAAGTCCCAAGCATTCCGGATAATAGATCCTGTACTGTATATATATATATATATATATATATATATACATATAAAAATAAGTATATCACAAAAGGAACTCCTATATAAGTAAAAGAGAAAATAGAAACCTTACAAAGGATGTGGCGCTTAGCAGCTCTGCATCCAGAGTGGCATATAAGGATATAAACAATATTTTTTCTTCTTGTTTATATCCTTATATATATATATATATATATATATATATATATATACACAGCTTTCACGCTAAAAATTGGTTTTTCGTGCTCTAGAATGTCTGGAACGTACACAGGGTGATTAAAAAAAATGAGCCAAACTTTACGAGGTAGTAGTATATACCAAACCAAGCATTTTTCGTTATAGTTTACCTGGTCGGAAATGAAACGTAAAGGCGTTACAGGGCGCTTACTCGTTGGGAAGCGCCCGCTCCCCAAACTTAAAGGCGTAATTCTGGTTCTTATTTTTTAGTTGAAGAAGAAAAACACGTATACGAATTTCATCTGAGGAAGAAGAGGAACCTTTATGCAAATTTTGGTAACACAGAATGCAAGGCTTTATCAGTTTGCAGCAGTTATTCGCAACTCCAAATTTTGAGACGGAGGAATTTACAAATAGGGAAAAAGCCGATATGCATTTCATCTCCCCCTGACTCTGAAGAGGAACTCGTCGCCAGATTTTCGGCCGCTGCTGTAGAAGTGCGCGACATGCCTGGTCTGTTCGAGAGAGTTCGCCAATGCCACCATCGCCGTTGTGAGACGTGCATTCAGGTTGGCGGTCGCTTTTTTGAGCCATTACAGTAGTTATTGTTTATTAAATGTCATTTTATGAATTCTAAGTCATTCTTATGATTTCACTTTATCATATAGGTTTCACCATTAAGCACCCACTGACGCCTTTACGTTTCATTTCCGGCCCGGTAATCTATGACAAAAAATGCTTGGTTTGGTGTATACTACAACCTCTTAAAGTTTGGTTCATCTTTCTCGAATCATCCTCTAGATCCGTCTTAAACTCGAGTTCCGATTTTCGACATGATTGCAATACTTTCCCTATATATTTCCATATACTGTATGGAAAGCAAATATCGGATGAGGGCAGAACCTGGCTTTCCCTACAGACTCAAATTCAAGTTTTCTTTCTTTCTTTCTTTCTTAATTCATTAAATTGGCTTTAATTGCACAAAATAACCCTGAACATTATTTGAAATTACGCTGAATCTGCAGTTTTAACCCCAGTTTCATTTGACGACTAAACGTATTTCCAAAGGTAGGGTGGCAAAAAAGTGAAAACAAAAATTAAAATATCTTGAACGGTTAGAGCTTAGAATTACGGGGGTTGGTTTTATTCTTTTTGTAGTTAAAAACTACGTATAAAACAACCATTTAATCGGCGGTACATTTGAGTATACAGAGTATTGCATTTTAAATATTTTGCGTTCTATTTCGAAAAAAAAAAGGCCAAGTTTTTCTTCCGAATCGTACCAAAATCTAATCAGCACCAGAGAAACCCACAAATGACTTATTTATAAAAATTTGTGAAATTTGGTCTATTAGTTTTTCAGGTAGAGTGGATACATTGTGCAGACCGATCCATACGCATATTATTAAAAACAGTATTTTCGTGTTCTCTTATATACCTCATACATATCTCACTAAAAATAGTATTCTCATGTTATTTTAGATTTTTGCGGGCTATTTCGAAAAAAAAGGCAGATGTTTCTTCCGAATCGTACCAAAATCTAATCAGCAGCAGAGAAACCCACAAATGACTTATTTACAGAAATTTGTGAAATTTGGTCTATTAGTTTTTTAGCTAGAATGGATACATTGTGCAACCGACCCATACGCTTCTCATTAAAAACAATATTTTCGTGTTCTCGTATACAGGGTGATTATAATTAAAGTTGCGATTTTAAAACGCTGTAAAGTAAGAACTACTGGTCAGAATGCCCTGAAATTCGACCTGAGTATACGTGAAGCAATTGAATTTTGTTTGGCGAAAAATATAATTACTTCAAAAATGTACCACAACATGGCAATGTATGAATCCAACATTGAATGTGCTTGACGAAGAACGAAAAAATTAGCCGCTAGGTCGCGCGTGGAAGCACACCTCTAATCTGGAAGTATGCTAATTAAGACTAGGCATGCGCCCCGCACATTACAGTTGTCATAAAAACGAGGAGCACATGCAATTCTCATTGAGTGCATTGTCATGACTCTGTCACTGAAGGATCGTGCTTTGTTCGTAAAACTTTTCTACCAGAACGATGACTGTGCATTAACTGCTCTCAGGAGGTTCGACGAACTTAGCTGACTTAAAATCACGCATTACGCACCACATCTACAACATCACCTCTGATACACTCCGATCTGTTGTGGAACATGCTGTTTTGCGCTTCCAACTCGCAGCCGAGTACGGTGGACAGCATATTGAACATTTCTTGCGTATTAGGTGTTTGCTTCATGTTTTCATGATGTTTCAATCAATTATTAAATTAAGTGATGTTGATTAAACTGTCGTTTTCTTTAGTTGACTATTTGTTTCTTTCGGCTAACAACACCTCGTGTTTGGAAAATACAGCGCCGTACATCGGTACATTTTTGAAGTATTTTTTTTCCCTCGCCAAACAAAATTCCATTGCTTCATGTATACTCATGTCAAATTTCAGGTGATTCTGATCAGTGGTTCTTACTTTACAGCGTTTTAAAATCGCAACTTTAAATATAATCACCCTGCATATCTCATACACATCTCACTAAAAATAGTATTCTCATGTTATTTTAGATTTTTGAGGGCTATTTCGAAAAAAAAAGGCAGATTTTTCTTCCGAATTGTACCAAAATCGAATCAGCACTAGAGAAACCCACAAATGACTTATTTACAAAAATTTGTGAAATTTGGTCTATTACTTTTTTAGCTAGAGTGGATACATTGTGCAGACCGACTCATACGTATCTCATTTAAAACAGAATTTTTGTGTTCTCGTATATATCTCATACACATCTCACTAAATATAGTATTCTCATGTTATTTTAGATTTTTGAGGGCTATTTAAAAAAAAAAGGCAGATTTTTTTCGGAATCGTACCAAAATCTAATCAGCCCCAGAGAAACCTACAAATGACTTATTTACAAAAATATGTGAAATTTGGTCTATTAGTTTTTCAGCTAGAGTGGATACATTGTGCTACCGACACATACACTTCTCACTAATAATAGTATTTTCGTGTTCTAAAGTCCTCGAAACGTGTAGATGGGTATAAAACTCGTTTTCCTATAAGATTCCAACACTTTCCTTATGCATTATTATTTATGGTATGGAGAGTAAAAATAGTAAATACATTTTTTGAATATATGAAGTTATGCACAGCGAAATCTATGTACTAAATGTATGTACCATTTCACAAAAGGAATTAAAATGACAACTTAAAGACCGCTTCCACCTTAATTCATTCCATTCATGGAAAAATCTTCCCAAAAGATATGAATCACAAACTCAGCGATTTTTTTCGGTTTTATTTCAAACTCTGGGGAGAAAAATTATATATTTTTGAACTAAGTGCTGTTGCGACTTTTTTTGGTAGTTTCTGAAACGTCAATTCCAGTTTCTTATTAATAATAAGCAGATGGTTTGAATGGATTATGCGGTATGAATATGTTTGAAGACCTATTAAAATAGTATTGTATGGCGAGTAATTTGTACAATATTTCTAAAAATGAAGTACATGGAATTGAATTATATTAGTTACTATACCCGTTCTTCGTACGGAGTATATAATATAAAGAAATTTATAATTCGCAATCATGTGCAAATTCTGTTAAAATATTAAATTTATTGCTCATAAAGAGAGGTTTAAGAATATCTGTTCTCACTATGCAAAATTATATTCACGGGCAGATCTGAAGAATAAAACATCCTGGCCCCTTTTGTAAGTAAATTTACAAAAAAAAAAAAATTGAATCAATTTATGCAACCCCGCACTACTTATATTGTCGCAGATTAGAAAATATGCCAGTGTGTTAGGAGAAGCTTACCCGTATTGCAATATGAGTCTCAAAAATATTTGCCAAAATAAAAAAGATGACGTAATAAATTGAAAGTATCAAAAATCCCCGTAATCTTAATACCAGAAGGTCGTAATTGATTCCAATATATGCCAATATATATCAAAATATATGCCAATATACCTGTACTACTTATATTCTCGTAGATTAGAAGATATACCCATGCATTTGTAGAAGATTACTCGTACAACGTACTATATATGAGTTTCAAAAATTTTCGTCATAATAAAACAATTCCATAATAATTTGAAAATATCAATAATCCCTGAATCAACAGTCCCCGAAAATACCAATAATAATGATGTTTAAATCTGAAGACCGTAATTGATCCAGTCAGAAATGCAATGTCAATGAAATTTATTTTATATACATATTTTTGTTATTTAAATCGGAAAAGATTTAATAAAAATCGTATGCCGCATAACATATTGAATCCGTTGCTAAGCGACATGATATCATTTGCTTCAAATAAATTGATAGAAATCATATCATCTGAATAATGCAATCTCTATGGAAGGTTTGGCGACATTTTCATCAATTTAGCGATAACTTAAAAAATCGCCAAATTTATCGCCAAGTGGGACTGTAGAACTGATAGTCCCATTTTGCGACAAATTGACGAAACATCATCACAATACTATCCCCTAACAAAACACAATTAATTTCATTTAGTAAGCGCGATTTTATCAATTTCATGATATTTTTATGGATTTAAAAATATTTTTACCAATTTGGTGATATTAAAAAAATTCATTCAATGTGTTACTAAGTGGGATGGATGAACTGACCGACAAATGCTACAGAAACATCATTTCAGTACTCTATTCTAAAAAAACAAATTTAATTTCATTGATTGATTTGGGCCATTGTTATCAATTTGGAGACATTTCCACTAATTTGATAAAGTTTAAGAAAAGTTACCAAGTTATTTAGAGATATTCCGCTAAATTCGTAGCTCTGAATTTGCAGATCTGAAGAATAAAATATCCTGATCCCTTTTGTATATACTAAATGAAAACACTAAAATTGTATTAGAAGATACATACACCCGTTCTACTCTTTTTCTGCTTCAACAATCGGCTAAATGAATTTATTGGGTAAACACAATATATGAGTTTATTAGCTAAACACAATATATGAGCTTGAAACCTCTTTGCTTAAATAAATGAAAGTGACGTACGCAGTGCGCAATATATATAATTAAAATAACAATCAATATATTTTTACATCCATTATAATGTCCATGTAAAATATATTTTTACATCCATTTATTTATTATACAAATAGAAAAAATAATAATAAATATTACCAACACATTTAATTTCATTCCATTGCCGATCAACATGATATAAGATAGAATCTTCCTCATAAAATGTGAAATTAAAGAGCCATTTTGATTTCTTTATACTCTTCATCGTTGAGTAAAAATTTGTGAAAGATGAACCATGGAGGTAGATTTTTCCATTTAAGTTCATGTTTCAAACAATTCATGCTTTCCTATAGTGACTAATTAATGCAAAAATCCTGTACTAAACTCGGAAATAAAGTTTTATTTCATTTTGGCGTTTTAAACAAACGATTTTCATCCTTTCCGTTTGGATAAACCACGGAGTTGGAGAGTAGATCTCCTAAGAAAAAGTTCCGTTTTTCAATAATATCTCGACAACCCCTGGTCTTAAAAACTCGAAACTTGGACAAAATTTATGGGGGGCTATTTCAAGGCTATCCGCAAAATTTTATTAAATTCGGTTCAGCGGTTTTTCCGTGATGATGAGACAAACGAAAATTTCGTTTTTTACTAATATCTCGAGAACCACTGGTCGTAAAAACTCAAAACACTGACTAAATTTTAAGTGAGGCTATTTCTAGGCTACCCACAAAATTTCATCAAATTCGGTTCAGCCGTTCTCCCGTGATGATGGGACAAACAGACAGACAGACAGATTTTCATTTTTATTTATATAGATAATACAAGTTCATAAAGGTAATGTTACCACGCATCCCTGTGAATCGTGGGTGTTCTCCCAGAATACAAATACAAGTCCAAATTTCTAGATAACTAACGCTTTTATTTAAAAGCACTAATAAGCGTGAACAGGAACAATACACAGCGAATAGCTTGGTAACTATCTTATAAGATCACTAAACAACTGACAGGCACAATAAAGCAGCTCAACTAATTAAGTGCGCAAGAAACTCACAAAACAGTAGGCATTTTTCTCAAAACACCAACTTACTTCACAATTCAATTCGACTCGTATTATATGCACTATCTCTCACTGAGCTATGAATCTCGTATATACTTTCTATAGAAATTTCTAGAAAGTGCTCGTACCTCCGAAACTAGTGGGTGTTTCGAGAAAATTCTAGTGGATTCGTAAGCACGCCAAAAATATTGCAAATGCTGACGATATTTTGCCCAATTTTATCACCTATGCCCTAAAAGTCGCCAGTCTCTGGCAACCTTACTTTCACGCAATTGCCCTGGTTGCCTGTAAAAGTGTTTTTTCTTTGCGAGGAGGCAAAACACAGTGAAACGCATTACATATTCATAACAATAATGTTACATAACGTTACTAAAGCATAAACATTCACTCATTTGTAAAATATTATTACGTATTATTGAAACACAAATTAAAACAAACTTGACATAAAGATTAATTTCTCTTTAGCAAGTTTACAAAATTTGTGGATGAAATATATTTTTGTTTGCAAAATATGATACTTTATTATCAACTCAATAACTCTGGAACAGTACAGAAACTTATGTATTTTGAATTGAGGTTAATCATTTGCCTAACAACAGTACTCCGGTTATGAATGGAATTCCCTTACTTCACAGTATTGTGAAACAAATTCATCGGATATTATAAAGTATAACCATTTTTACATATGCAAACATTTGATGTTTAAGTAAACTGAGCTACATTTCTTTTCATGGTTCTCAGCTGAACTCTTTGGAAACATTTTCAGGGGCTGCGCTGAATTTTTGAGTACTTTCTCCAATCTACTTGCTAAATGAAATTTATTTTCGTAGAATGATTTTATTTGCCAAATTTTATTTTAACTTTCCATTTGAAAAATTTGATTTGATTCATATATTCTCAAATTCCAAAAAAACATTGTTTTGGAAAAGATACATAGTAGTATACATTACGATTATTACACCACGATTTCTGATTTTGACATCGAAGGAATTCACAATCGACAGGGTTTTTGTTGAATCTTTTTATCAATCGCCAAACTAAATTTTCTTCAAACGACAATGGCAGTGGCAAGCGCAACCCCTGATTTATGATATTAAAATTTCATGCAATATAAAATCGCCTGTTTTTAGTTTGGCTAGAATGCACAGTATATGCAAAAGGAAAATATCGTGATGGAGTCAAAAATTCCACTCTCAGATTGTGATAGATTTACACATTTTAAGCATTTCAGAATACAAATCAGCCACTTTTAACTGATGTCTGTATGCGTGTCTATCTGTGCAACCACTGGGCACGATATTATTCGCATAAATTGAGAAAATAGTATCAAATTTGGAAGGGTTATTTCAATCTAGCGTCCGAAGCTTAGGAGATCTCTTGCGAAGTGGACTAAAAGGCCTACGATTTTTTTATAATTTATTTGAAATTCGAAAGAATGTTTTACAATATAATTATGTGAAAGAATAGTATAGAAATTGCCATTTTATATGTATCTGATGAGCCACGTGTTTCTTGCACTAGGAATCCTACATCTCTTCTTGGAGTGCTTTGCAAGCTAGACTACTTTTTCCTTCTTTAAATGTCTGTTTTTCCTCTTTTATCTGTTACAAATTGATAGTTTTTCACCTTCAAGGTATTTGAGCTATCACGATTCCAGATCCACTCTGCTCAGTAAATCAGGTGTCAGCATCCAACTGCAAAGAATGCTTAAGATTGTGTTGCTATAATTTCACATTGCTATTGTCGAGAACTGTTTTTCTCGATGTGGAGAAACATTGTTTTCTTCCAGGTGCTCCGTATGCAATCGCCTAGGAATCCTTGGTACATGCATATTTTTAAAGTAAATATAATGGATTATCCAAGTGGACCATGAGGACTATTGTCCAGCGGACCACACTGATTGTCCACGGATGAGAATTTGTAAGCATTCCTGGTGTACATACATGCTTAAAATTGGTGCACGCGCAACACGTTGGTCCATCCAGTACCCTTCAGAATAATGACGTTCTTGATCTAAAAATATAAAACATCATAAAATATTAAATAGGCTTTTTAGTATGTAATGAGTTAATCATTAAGTACTTTTAACCAGAAATAGATGAACACCATTGTTACTTTTCATATATACATAGTATAATGCATAGAGAAATTATTGTGACGCGGTCGAAAATTGAATTCGAGAGGGCGAGATCCGCTTTCAATAATCATGTGATTTCTATAAAAATGGGTATGCTTATTGCAATTGGTAGGTACAGTAAGTATGTGGATGATCCGTGAAATCGAGTCATAAGAAAGCTCTAATTAATATACTTGTTCTACCACAATATCGAAATTCGTTAAGAAAATATTTGATTATTGAAAGAAGATATCACATTCGTTTTATAAGTTAAGAAAAAAAAATGTTCTTTTTTTTTTTATAGATTTTTGTGTTCTGGGCCCCTGTTAATCTATACGGAAAGCTATGTTTTGGACACATATACAACATGCCTCTATAGAGTAATATGAATATAAATTGCGTTTACTTTTAAGCTATATCATATAACATTGCATCGAAATAATATTTTAATATGGATTTTGTAGAAATATTACAATAGCAGCCTCTATCTTCAGAAAAGTATTAACGTTATATGAAACTAGCCATTTCCAACCGCACTTTATGTGTATGAAATAACTAGTGGTCATTGAAGGTGACACCAACACACATAATAAAAGTTGTTAATTTTTCTCAATATAAAAACACTTTCAGATTTAACATAAAAATGGCACACATTTCATAATTCTGTCAACATGTTGAATTTAATTTCCGCGTGGGATAAAATGATTTAATTGTTGAATTTTCCCGATTGACGTCAAAATGCATAAAACTTTGCTTTTAATAATGTTGTCTCGCGAATATTTTGAATATAATTTTAAAGTGACACAATTATTTAATTATCGTGAAACGATTTTGAACAGTTTTTTAATTATTACAAATTATATTATATTTATAAAGTTATTTTTAGTTCTAATTGTTAGAAGTGAGGTAAAGTGAAGTGGGGTAAGGTGGTGCAAGTTTTTTGAAAATCCCTTTATATCGTCACCTCTAATTCGAATTATTGAAATTCTTAATTTTATTGTTGATCTGTAAGATGAGATGGAACGAATGAGACCCTAACTAATAGGCTAGATTGTGTGGAAGTATAAAATACGTTTGATAATTTTTTAATATCCCTTCATTTCGCCCCCTTCTTAATTCGAAATTTAAAAATATTAGATTTTTCCGTTGACCTCTTTGCTGAGACGAATCGGATGAGATCAAAACCAAGATCCTGGCTCGGGCGGAAATGCTCTATTATTTTGAAAAGCGATTTTGAGTATCCTTATTATATCTTTGCACAGTTACCCCTAATTCCAATTTTAAGAATTTCAGATTTTTCCCTTGGTATTGAAGCTGAGACAGATCGATTGACACCTAAACCAAGATTCTAGCTTTAGTGGAAGTGCTCTATAATTTTGATACATCATTCACTCAGTCATTCATTCCAGTGAGATTATATGGATGTGTATTTTTATATTAAATGTTTGTTAAATATCAAATTTGTATTATTTGTGAAATTCTTTTAACAGGTATTTAATTTACATATATAACATCATCCACAGTGCACTGTAAAGCATTCTGCAACCTTTGCTCATTTTTTCAGCTACTTTGTTGATAATGTCGGCAAACTGTCAGGAAAGCGGCAATTATAGGCGTTCATAAAAATTCCAGCTTCATTTCTGAAATATTCAGCTAATTATCGTCTGCTGAAGCGTTATTTTTTATATATATATATATATATATATATATATATATATATATATATTATCATAACTATCAGGAATCTTATTCCCCATTACGGACAGCTGATTCTCCTGAAACATTCAGTAATATGCTTGCAAATGTTTTAACAGTGTGTAAGAAATTACCTTATATGTTATATCCTATGGAGGGTGAAACTATTAGCAGTACAACGCTGAAAATATTTAGAAAGAAACCAATTTTCGAGTAATAAGTTTTCTATTTCTATCACGCATAAGAATAAACGACGTTTACCAAGAAAAGAAATCACTCGAAGGAAATATTTTCTGGAAATTGCTGCATGTTCGAAAGATTTCTTGTATTAAAGCGCCTACCTATTGGAGAAAATGTTAGATTGAAACAGTTTGATTGTTTCCGTCTTGCAGAATAGCTGGGAAGAATGTGGTTTATCGTTGCAGTAGATGTAAGTAAGAAAATGCAAAATGATCTGCAGAAGATTGTATTGTTCTCTAGTAATATACAAACAAATTTGTGGCTCGTGAATCAATAGAAAGCACAGTTTATTTATTTAGAAACTCGTGATTTATGATATAGTTTATTAGATATCGTGGATTTATGTCTATTTGAGAAAAATTTATTTTTATCTATCTGCTTGCTCCTAAATTAATAGGATTTTTTTTAGTATGAGATTAGATACAACTTTTATAAACCTTCCTATTCCGATCGGGAATCGAACCAGGGATCTTTGTATTGGCTAGCAGATGCTCTACTGTTGAGCTACTGGAACGGAATTGCAAGAGCTTATCGTCGACGTGGACCCTGCATTCACCACCCTCTAATGTCAGATTGCAGGCAACTGACATCTGACTAACCACCTCCTACTTTCCTATATCTCAGGTTATCCTCTATCTTCCTATATATCATGTTATCCTATATCTCAGGTTAGCCTCTTGGTGCTATTTTTATACTCCAGGTTAGCTTCCGGCGTGGTCGTTGTCCTCCCGATTTGAAATCGGTGCTCAATATACCAGGGTTCACTGAATCCGTGCTAGAGGTACTAGGGTCCCCTTCAGACCTCCGACGTCTTTGCACTAACCTACAGTGTTTATTTGTTCGATCGCCACTGTAAAGAACCTTGCAGCTCCAACCCGGTATCGAACCACAGATTTTCGTACTGGCTAGCCAACGCTCTAGCGTTGAACTACTGGAACGAAATTGCAAGATATTATCGTCGAAGTGGATTCTGCAGTATGTGATTTTGTTTCTCCTATACTGCATAGTATATGTAGAGGAAAACTATCATAATGATAATTAATTTTTTCCTTACGGCGGTACAACAGTTGTACCACTGAAAATCTCTTCTTCTAGAATGGCGCTGGTTCAGCTGCTGTTCCAGTCTTTTTCACCCCCATTTTTCTGGGAAAGGAGGGGAAGCCTATTGTACCTGCCTGCAGCCCTTCCTCCAAGTTTCTCCTGACAGAAGGGAAACGAGTTACGAACAAAAGACAAGTTCCTCGAAGGTATTTATTTACAGGGAAGTTTCAGTTATTTTGCCTTTCTGGAGTTGAAAAAGTGGATTCTTGGAGTCTTAACGTAAAGGTTAAATTAGGCTCTCGGATTAGATAGATTAACACCTTGGCCTTGAATACCGATCAACTAGTGATATGTGTTAATGGTGTCTGTCTATCTGTGAGTCTCTTGACACGATATCACTCAAATAAATTGAGTAGATTGAAGAAAATGGGGTACGATTACTTCAATCAATAAGTATTAGAGGTCTGTTGCTTTTCAAGAAGCTCGGAGTACGGCAAATACCTATCAATTTTTCAAATATTCTTTTAATAATGGCAACTAAGGTGCTCCACTAAGGATTTATTTTTCTCACCTGTTAAATTGCCAATTTTTCGCAACTGTAGATTAAGACATTTTACGCATTCAGGAAACCTTTTGATCTTTCAGGAAGCATAATAGATTGCGATTGGACTTGAACTTTTGTCGTTTGTTATCAATCAATATTTTAGAAACGCCGAAATGTTGCTATTCAAATTACAAATGAGGACAAAATACATTACCTCCAGTTCGAAGTTAGGTCAGTAATTTGCATATAAAATGTAATCAAAAGTAATTTGCATATAAAGTGAAAAAAACGCTGTGGTCTTAAATTTTAGTTATTTTCGTACGGAAAGAATTTTTTATCAGAAACTCTGGATGTTGTGGATTTATTAATTACTGATTTTGATGAAATAATCTTATTTCTGAAATGTTGGCTTCGTGTGATATTGAATTTATCTGAAAATTTCCTTCTTGAATGAAAGTTTCCTTAAAAGATTATTTATTCGAGATTGTGAAAGAGTTAATAGCATCATGCTGAAAGAAATTACAGCGAAATCTATTTATCGCTATGCTGATTATCCTATTTCAATGGATAAACAACAAGAAAATAATGAGAAAATGTTTTCTGAAAATTGTCGCAAGTTTCAAATATTTAAATTTCTCACATATTTCGAAAATTTTTTTATTGTTTACACACTGCAAATTTTCTGATTAAGAAAGAGGTTTATCGTTAAACTAGATATAAGCAAACGCAAAATCACATGGTGGTGTTTATATGGTTCTCTTCTAATATGAAGTAACGTTTTACATAAGGATAGATATAGATTAAATTAAATTATTTTTAGTGAAAGAACTGAGTATATTAGGTATACACAACGACATATACAGTACGTGACAGTGAAAATGAGACACCGAGAAGGAGTGAGCAGAAAGTGATGAAAATCGGCAAACAGAGAGAGACATCAACGAACAATAAGGGATATTTATTGCAACATGATTCACCTATACACTGAGCGATAACACAGTCTGATCAGTATGTTGTAGGATCACCGCAGGGCGACGATACAGGCAGCAACACGTCAAGGTACATAGTTAACGAGCGTGCGGATGATGTTCTAAGGGATGGCTGCCCATTTCCTGTCAACCATTTGCCAGAATTCGTCTTCTAAACGCGGCGGTGGCAGCGCACGCAAGCGACGTCCAATCACGCCCCAGACGTGTTCGATTGGTGAGAGATCAGGGGAGACTGGTGGCCAGCGAAGCACCTGGGTACTTTGCAGGGCATATTGGCTGATGCGCGTCCTGTGCGTTCGGGAGTTATCCTGCTGGTAAATGACATTGGGCACCCCCTGAAGGAAGGGTAGTGTTACAGGCCGCAGAAAGTCATCTACGTATTGTTTGGCCGTCCTACTGCTCTCAATACGGACCAGAGGTGACCTGCTATCGTAGGCGATGGCGCTCCAAACCATGATGTCGCGTTGTCGCGCGGTGTGGCGTTCCACAGATGCTGTCGGATTGGATCTGTCCCCACTTTGGCCACAGACTTGTACACGGCGACTGTCATTGCTAAAACAGAAGCGTGACTCGTCTGAGAAAACGACCCTGTGCCATTCCGCCGTCCATGTGGCTCTATCCCTACACCATTGTAAACGGAGGCATCTGTGCTGTTGGGTCAATGGCCAATGGCAGTCTTCTTAACGGACGCCATGAGTGCAGGTCGCCGGCGACCAATTGGCGGATAATGGTTCTGGTGGATATGGAAGCATCAAGGGTGTCCTCCACATGCTGCAAAAGGGCGACGGAAGTGGTCTGCAGGGCCGCCAACACTTGCCGGTGGATACGACGGTCCATTCGTGCTGACGTCGCTCTGGCCGTACCGATACCTCTCAAACGTACCACATTCCCTGGTTCCAACCATCTTCGCCACAGTCGGTGCACCGTGGACGCGTGTAGGTGGCTGTCCGCTGAGATTTGAAGTATGGACCAACCTGACCTTTTGAGTCGGATCATCATACCCTTCGTGAAATAGTTTGTCTGCTGGAACGCTCTCGGTTGACGACGGCCTGGCATTCTCTGCTACTACACGTTTCCTCTGAGAAAAAAAAAATTGCAAAATGATTCCCCTGGCAGACAGAGAGGCGCGATGATTTCCGATTCTGCAGGTTCCTTCCCTTATATTTCACTCAACTGGCGCGGGACAGCTGCACATTTCGCATCATTTACATAACTCGGTGAGCTGCGTCTACTCTGCAATTTGCATATTTTTCTGCGTACTCTTTCTTGGTGTCTCATTTCCACTGTCACTTGTTGTATTTCTTGAAATATGCCTTATTGTTCTGATAATTATTACCTTAAACGGTATTGAATATGCATTTGTAATTTATTTCCTAAACATGAATTTCAGTAACTGTTATATATCCTGGGAAGTGTGATTAATTTATTATTAATAAGCAAGCACACATTAATCCCTATCTAATGATATCTACCGTTTGATTCTGAGATGTAAGCTCTGAAATTGAGGTCGGGGATTTTTTTACTGGTGTACTTTATTTTGAGATTTTATGTTTAGTAGAGGCTTTGAAATTTAATGTCAAATTGTATTCCATCGCCATATTTCAATTCACGAAAAAGCACTTCGTATTCTCCGTCACTTCATGTCCCGTAACGGTCAACTGATCCTCCACGACTTTGACGATACATTCTTTACGACCAATAAGAGCTTCCACATATCGCGGAAGTACATGGAGTTTCATTTTCCATCAAATCCATCAATATTAAAAAATAATGACGATCGAAATCGAATCTCTGTAAAATGCTTGTGATCAGGGAGTCTTACAGTATAAACGATTAAATTTTTCGTTTATTAGGGGCTCCTATGGACACTTTGCATAGGAATTATTTAAAGGGCTTGTTTCCGTATTTTCAGGTACATCGATCATCTTTTAAATGAGGTTGAATATTAATATTTTTTATGTTTTGTACTAGGATTTTTATTAGTGGGATATTTTTCGTTCACTAAGTCTTATTACTATGGATTATTATTTGTCGTCTTTGTTTATTTTAAATTTGCATAATGTACATTTAGTGGAGCCCTAATGTATTTTTGCGACAGTAATCAGAGAACGGAGCCTCTTGCTCAATAACGCTCCCCAATCACTAATGGAAATTTACACTGGACGACCATTGTGAAAAAACACACCGAAAAAAAACTCTCTGTTCTTTATGACCGTCAGTGACTCTGAGGAGGAAACTTCCAAGAGATAGAAATTTGCATAATTTAGAGAACGGCGCATATTTATGTTATATAAATAATGTTTTACACTTTTATATAAAGATCTGTCACAAAATTGTTATTGTTTAAATTAACATAATTATTTTATTATTTTTTCGATAAAAAAGAAAAAAAAATGTTCTAGAACTTGTGGGCCATCTTTTACAGTCCGAGTTTAGTGAAAATTGACAGGCCTCTGCAGTTTATCGGTGGAAATTATCACACCATTTCATCATCTTATTCATTACACAGAAATCGTGCCCACAGATAAAATTGGGAAAAAAAATGGTTATTTCGTATTCATGCATGCTCCAAACGTGTCAATTAATCAAAATCCCAAAGTCGGATTTATAATCCTATTGCACTATTTTGCCATCTGCAGGGGAAAGTAAGAAACGATGTTTACTAAGGAAAGGAATCACAGTGATAAAATAGATTTGACAAATTACTCTATATATTTCAAGTATTTTCTTACATCTAAGCTTTTACCTCTTGATGAAAATGTTAGATTGAAGCAATTTCTTTTCGCCTTGCGGAGTAGCTAAGTAATAAAGTTGTTTATTGATATTACAGATGCAAGTAAATGCAAAATTATTTGGCGGAGGATAATATTGTTCTCTACAAAGAACAAAAAAGTTTATCTTAGATCTTGAGTATGTGTGTGTCCGTCCATTGGAATGGGAAATCTACTCTTCGAACAGCGACGAAATTTGGTACATAGGTATTTCAGGACCCGGAACAATACGGCTGGGTGAGATGTTTTAAAAATTCGAATTTTTTTTTTAATTATTTTATATTGAAGCACAATTTCGAACAATATTCACACAAATTGGATCTTTTATGATTGAAAATATTATCACAAAGCATATAAATGGCAAAATCCCAAAGTAAATCGCTATGAAAATAAAGGTTAACCAATGACGATTGTTTTTGTCAGCACTTGGGTATCCTTACTTAGTGCGAACAAACCAAGGAGTGAGCCTGAATAGGCTGACAGTTAAGACGAAAATATCACACACGGTAATTCAGTGTTCGATCCTCGACGCCGTCCCAAACTATCCCAGTGACTATGCGTACTATCACGATAAATTTGTAGGTTAGAAAGTTATTCCGAAATGTGATGTGCTAGGGAAATGATGGTACAGCCCTGTGGTTGCAACAACTATGGGGTTCCGGTTTAAATGTGGTATTACTTTCCTGATCGCTCAAACAGATTCCTTATACACTCATGTCCAAAAGTTAAGCTTAAGCAACAAACGGAAAATTAGCATATTCGGCAAAAGAAACAACGTGTAGTCACAAAGTTTGCATACATGACAGGAGCATGCATGCGGAAACTAGCTAGCAGAAACCATTTTGCATACCAACATTTTTAACAAAGAAACGTATTGGGTATAAAAACGGCCTGTTTTGTGCAGTGTCCGTATCTCCGCGTTACGGATTCTAGAAGGAAAGTCGAAATAGCCAAGTTTTGAAAAATGAGTAGACGACATCAGCTGAGTCACGCAGGGTGATGGTAGGTAATAGGGTGCCTCGAGGGGTGGGGCTGTGACAGTCGGAAGTAGCCCGAGCCCTAAATGTCAATCGTTTCGTCATTTTCCGTCTGTGGAACCGGTATCAAAGGAAAAGAACAGCATCGCGAAGACTAAGTGGACGTCTAAGGGCGTCACCTCCGAGAGTAGAAGCCAAAGGACAACCCCCCCCTCCCCGAAAATGGTCCGCGTGGTCATTTGTAGGCCCGAATCTGGCCTTCGAATTTCTCCTGACCTTTTCTGGAAAATTCTTCCCCAACAGCCCACACAAAGAAGTACGTGGGCTTGTGGATGTAACGCTAACGGCCAATGTATTTTTTTCTAGACAATAGTCCATTGTTGTATTTTGTGAGTGTCTAATTTGTTATTTCCATGATTTAATAAAGATTTTGACCTGCATACCTTTGATTACATACGTTATAATATTTAGAGTCATTATTTTTGAAATTTTATAATAATTCTTACGAAAAGAAAATAGGTGAGTTCTACCGTGCTGAGATAATAAACAAACAGATAGATTCACAACTTACAATTTTATGTATGCAGTTAATAGCAGATATACCCGACATTGCTCATGATTTAAAATATGTGCAAATTCCTGCAGTATTCTAAATGACATTGTTACACAAAACATTCTATTAAAATATTACATTTAATTCTCCTTTCACTTAATTCTTTTAAATTTAATTCTCCTTTCTGTGTTTTCAATACAAAATTATCTTTACAAGCAGATCTGAAGAATAAAATATCCTAATCCAGTTTGCAAACAAATTATAAAATATATATGAAATTGGATCAATATATACTAAAATGAAAGCCCTAAAATGGTATAATCACTTTTACTCTATTTCAACATTTGGCTAAGTACAATATATGAGTTCATTGACTAATCGCAATATATGAATTAATTAATTCCCGTAATATTTAAACCCGAAAGATGTAATTGATATAATCTAGCTAAAGATGAAATTCCGATCATTCATAAAATTTCCTTTTATATCAATTTCTTTATTATTTAAATCGGAAATTTTTTTATAATAATCGTCTGTCTAATAAACACATTTGATTTAATTGCGTTGCTAAGCATCATGATATAATTATTTTAATAAATTTGTGGGAAATATATCATCTGCATAATGCTATTTCTATGAAAGGTTTAATTATGGGTTTTTTATTCATATCTCGACAATCCCTGGTCCTAGAAACTCGGAACATGGACTAAATTTTAAGTGGGGCTATTTCAAGG
This sequence comes from Amaurobius ferox, assembly GCA_951213105.1. NCBI lineage: Eukaryota > Metazoa > Arthropoda > Arachnida > Araneae > Amaurobiidae > Amaurobius > Amaurobius ferox. The sequence continues at coordinate 107,418,667 of OX578133.1, read as the reverse complement.
CTACCCACAAAATTTTCATGAAATTCGATGCAACTGCTCTACTGTGATGATGAGATAGATAAACACACAGACAGTAGATGTATTTTCAATTTTATTTATATAGATAAAAAAATTTCATATTCTTTTTAAGATATTGTCAATAGTAAGAAATCGTAGCAATAAAAATGCTACACTAAAGTTATGAAAGTATAATAATAATGTAAAATGTAATATTTCATACATCAAATAACATATGCTTAACCATTTGACAAGTAATTGCATGTAAAAGATTTAGTATCTTGCATGCATATTGCATGTATATTTTTTATTAGTTGTTATGGCATGCTGCAATTTTAAAAGAATGGGTTAAGAAGTCATTTGTGTTTAAGTTGTGTACATTTTTTAATGTAGCGAGTTATTATGTTATTGAAAATTGTTAAAATTACTTTGAAAAAAGTAAAGTAACCAACTTACAATTTTAAGTTACCATTGCATATTTCATTATATTAGTTAATGTTATTTTAATAATACAAAGCTAATTTAATCTTTCTTACATGTTCAATTCAATGGAATTGTAAATGAAATATTAATGCCAAAAAGTTCTGTTATACAGCTTTATTAAATTTGCAAAGCCCCTGAGGTATTTCAAACTCTATAATTAAACAAAATTGTTTACAATTTGTTAATGTACGGTGGTAAAAAAAGGAATATAAAATGTGTATATTAGAAAACTTGAACGTCTATAAATTATAGTGCATAGGTTAATGAATGACATTCAACAAGTAATAATCTTAATTCTAAATCATTTTACAACTTACATCAACAAAAAATAAATAAAATAAAATAAAAATAAATAAACAAATAAGCATATTGAAAGCTAAATTCTGAGTTTATTTTTTATGATTATCTTATGATATTAAAAGAAAAAGGTAATATTCAGTAATCATTTCAGTTTCAGCATACTTTAGCTGTAAGTACACATACTTTAGTTGAATGTACTGAAAAATTATTTTAATAAAATGCCTGATTAAGCAATAAATACACAGGGTTCTTTTTCAAAATTTTATTAAAACATCACTGACTAACTGAATGTAATCCATTCATCTTTGTTCACAGAGTGAATTTGGGTAATCATAAATATTTCATTTTAAGGAAATTTACAGATATATTAATCTTTTAAATCACCCATTTTAATGTAAATTATCGAATTATTTATGAACAAGTATAAATATAGCAGTTCCTTACGTTTCACTTTGTTTGTTCTACGATTTGTAGAAAATTTTAAACTTCCAAATTTAACGAATATTTTTGGTATACTGATAAATTATTATTCCTTTACATCGAACAGATAAACGAAAGAGGAGCAAATAGCAGAAGCTCCGCTCGCGATCTGGAAGACCTAATCGCAGTGGGCCTACAAGCCGAGACGTCAAAAATTAGTGCTACGGCCTCTGTTCTCGGAGGTGACGCTAAGGTCCCAACCTCTCAAAATGACCGTTTTATGTGTCTGCAAGCAAAACGTCATGGGCCAACCACACAATCACATCACATCAGCTTGCTTCCGACCTTGCAGTGTCGTCAGAATGAGCAGTATCTCAAAAATTGTTTACAGACGGCTACATGCAGGTCAGCTGTATGCAAGATGACGTAGCACACTTTCGTAATTTGAATTTAATTTACACCACTATTTAGTAATGGTCTTACATCAACACGCCTTCTTACTTTTACATCTAATATAGATCATAGAAACATCCTGGTTATTACTAAATGCTTAATTTGATTATTTTTTTCTAAAGTGTGACAGCCATGTAAGCTGTTTGTATTTATGTGAAATACCTTTCCACAAATAACCAAACTGTTCATGTCACAGAATGATACAAATAGTTTCTTACAGGACAAGCCTCGTTTCCAAACGATAACTGATCAGTGTATGTTTTTTTACATTCTTTAGTATATAGGTCACTGATTATTAAACGCAATTTGTGTTTTGGTATGTTTTTCATTGTATTTTGCTGTTGCTCCTAGAAGTAGTCTTTTTCACTATCTTATGCATCATTGGTAGAAGTATACATCAGAATAAAAGTCATCTTATATATTTTGAATAAAAACAAATCTTACTCATTCTCTTGCTTTCTAGTTAATAGTTAAGCTTTTTCTTGAATATTGACTTACAGTTAATGTACGACACCTCTCTCATGTTTATCTTCTATTCCAGAAAGCTGTACAGTTTTATTATCCGCAGATTTATTTTACCAATAGCGGTGCATCACACCTCGCTGACTCAAAGAGTGTCCAATATGCAACTGCCCATTTTGTTTACAACTTGTCATGGCTTTCCAGCTTGGTAAATATTTCGAACGTTTCAAGTTTCAATTTTAATGTTTATTTAGGCTTAATCAGTGGTTTCCTCCGCATCAGTGGCGCTTTCGGGGTCAAGCAGGTTGTTAGACAACTGGTCAGATATAGGGTTTGAGTTTCTGTAATCGGAAGTTTTTGACATGGATGGGTAATTAGCCCATCGCCCAATCCCCAAAAGGGACAACTTTTCACCGATATTTTTAAAATATCTACTTAGATCTTTATCAGAACTTTTAATACTGTTATAGAACATTTTTTAACATTTCTAAAGATTAATTAAGTGCATAAGCATTTTACCAACATAACATTTGTATTAAAATAGTAGAAACAATTATTAAATTTTAATACTTTTTCAGATTAAATGCAAGTCTATAGTTTGTTCATTGAAATCATGCAAAAAGACAAAAAATCTTTGAAGTACACGGGTTTATCTTATTATTAAAGAATAATAAGTGAAGTAATTGCATAGTATTTCATGATGAATGCGCATTATTTTCCTGCTGTGGATTTTTATATAATTGAGTGTATGGCACAAATTGACTTGAGCTCTATGAAACATTATTCTATGAGAATGTCAAATGGAGCTCCTACAACCTGATTCTTTACGCAGCTTACATGATAAGTTCAAAATTTTAGAATATATTCCAATTATCATGATCTTTTTAATTGTAAGGTGTATTCAGTCATGCATAACGAAGTTTTATTTAGATTATTTATAAATTTAAAAACATACTATTTTCCATGTATAGTTCTCAAGAAAGCCATTTAATATATAATTATTTAAGAAAGTTTGATAATAAAGTATGGAATTCTTTCCTTTTCTTGACATTCTAGTAAACATTCCATCATAATTTTTAAACAACTTGGAAAAAGTTCTGAAAAGGAGGCTTAATCTTTTATTAAATGGGAATCAAGCCTTTTTATGTTTCGTAGCTAGTTATTTAGTATCTACTTTTCAGAATGCACAGACTGTTTCAACCGAGTTATGATCTTACTACCAAAAGCTCGTGGGTCGTAAAGATGGTAGAAGTAGGTCATCAAATCCTGAAAGCGTTGTGCTCAAAGTCATGCATCACTTTCTTTACTACGTTTCTGTCAGCTCCAAATAGCGAGATTGGTGCTGTAGAAGACGATGTACGAAGGATATACAAATATTTAAGTTCAGAGTAGATGCATCTAAGTTTTGTTTAGTACTTTGGATGCAATATTATGGTGGGTTGATACTGTTACATTGTGTATTGCATATTTTTACAGAACTTTAAGTGTAACTGGAAGTTTATAAATGTTGCAAACACCAGATAAGGAATGCTTTCAAAGGGGCATTTTAATTGTTTGAAAATATAACAAGAAAGATTAATCATGCATAAAGCATTGATTATGAAACACTTTCCAACTAAAATCCAATTTTATTTAAACATTTCTAAAATTCGATACATTCAGCGGTGATATTTTTTAAATTATCATAATAATTGGAAACTTGAAACTTCATTAAAAAAGGCAATGCTATAAAATCGCTTGCTTCACTATTTAAGCAAAATCAATGAATATTCCATTTATATCACTTATATTCCAGACTCCAGAACTAAATAATTTCGTGTTAAAAAATTCAGCAATTCTTATACAATTCATCTTACAATTACTTGTTTTGTTTACATTCACTTGTTTTGTTTGCATTTTGCATACGTTAAAATTAGGTTTCGTTTTAGAAATAATCAAAGTTTAGTGATCATTTAAAATAAAAAATATTGTAATTGAGTAAGCACAGAATTTAGAAACACAGATAATATGCAAAAATAAAGCGATTTTAGGACGGATGAAACACGAAATATAGATACAAGAAAGATCAATCATGCATAAAGCATTGATTATAAAACACTAACTGTAATTTTATTTAAACATCTCTAAAATACGATACATTCAGCGGCGATATTATTTTAACTATCACAGAACTACAATAATTTATTTTACTTGGAAAATTAAAACCATGGTGGTAAAACTACGTTCTAACTCCATGCTTAAATCTTCATTCAAACTTTATTCAAATGACCTCATCGAAATATAAATCGCCTGGCTTTCCATGTAAAAGCAGTGAGTATTTCATTCACACATTTTTATTCCAGACTCCAGAGTTTAATTTTGCGTAAAAATAATTCAGCAATTCTTATGCAACTCATCTTACAATCACTTGTTTACATTCTACATTAATTAAAGTTAGGCTTCATTGTAGAAATAATTAAAGTTTGATGATCATTTAAACTCAAAAATATTGTATTGCGTTGGCGCAGAATATAGATGCACACGAGAAACGCAAAAATAAAGCAGTTTTAGGACGGTTAGAAAAGTGTTAGGAAAACAAATTAAAAAAAAATTAAAAATTAAAAAAAAAACCCTGTTTTTTTCGCCTTTTTACTACTTCATCTTTGAATATACGTCAAGTCGACAAATGAACACAGAAATTGAATAAAATCTGCATATTCAGTAAAATTTTAAACAATGATTCGTATTATTTTGTGCAATTAAACCCAGTTTAATGAATTGTAAAAGAAAGAAAGAGAAATTAACTTGGGGAAGTTGTGTGGTGCCCACATCAAATTTTTTTTATACAATATAACATT